>JABSTQ010009985.1:0-287455 GCA_013358835.2 Ixodes persulcatus
CGTGAGGCGTGTACCCCCACTCGCGTCGCGTCGCGGCCTGGGGTATTACTGGTAAACACGCACCAACTTTTCCAATTTACTTTAGAAGGAAATGTGTCCACAATATTGGATCGCAGCATTGGTTTAATAATTTGTAAAAGATGAAAAGTATGTCAATAAATATTGATTCCAAGGGCAGCTTCCCGCTTCATGAATTGTGGCTTTCTTATATATGAAATATGTGTTTAAATCAAAAATTGAAAACATACCGAATACTCAGATGTCCTGATCTTGGTCCGAATGCAAGTGGCAGAATGATTTGTCTTTATAACAATAAAATCAACAATGTTTGAATCAAGCTACAGCTCAAACCGCCTAATTACATTTCTGATGTATGTTTATCTCTGCATTATACCAGGCCGTAGCCGCGAACGAGCTCTTCAGAGTCTGCCATCATCTTTCTGGTCTACCTTGGCAAAGACAGACTCGTGTAAAAAACATATTGAGCTTCTCGGAGGCAACTTCATAGTCCTCATTGTAAGAGCTTTCATGAAACCATCGGAAAGAAGGGTCCCTGTCGGTCATGTGAATGGCAACAGACGTCCAGTTTATGCTTCGAAACAGATGATTGGCAGTTAGAGTTAGCTGCCCGCAGTGCTGACGCACGTTATTCTTATTCTCAGCGTGGCCTCGGTCATGTGAATGGCGACAGACGTCCAGTTTATGCTTCGAAACAGATCATTGGCAGTTAGAGTTAGCTGCCCGCAGTGCTGACGCACGTTATTCTTATTCTCAGAGTGGCCTCGGACATGTGAATGGCGACAGACGTCCAGTTTATGCTTCGAAACAGATCATTGGCAGTTAGAGTTAGCTGCCCGCAGTGCTGACGCACGTTATTCTTATTCTCAGAGTGGCCTCGGTCATGTGAATGGCGACAGACGTCCAGTTTATGCTTCGAAACAGATCATTGGCAGTTAGAGTTAGCTGCCCGCAGTGCTGACGCACGTTATTCTTATTCTCAGAGTGGCCTCGGACATGTGAATGGCGACAGACGTCCAGTTTATGCTTCGAAACAGATCATTGGCAGTTAGAGTTAGCTGTCCGCAGTGCTGACGCACGTTATTCTTATTCTCAGAGTGGCCTCGGTCATGTGAATGGCGACAGACGTCCAGTTTATGCTTCGAAACAGATCATTGGCAGTTAGAGTTAGCTGCCCGCAGTGCTGACGCACGTTATTCTTATTCTCAGAGTGGCCTCGGTCATGTGAATGGCGACAGACGTCCAGTTTATGCTTCGAAACAGATCATTGGCAGTTAGAGTTAGCTGCCCGCAGTGCTGACGCACGTTATTCTTATTCTCAGAGTGGCCTCGGTCATGTGAATGGCGACAGACGTCCAGTTTATGCTTCGAAACAGATCATTGGCAGTTAGAGTTAGCTGCCCGCAGTGCTGACGCACGTTATTCTTATTCTCAGAGTGGCCTCGGACATGTGAATGGCGACAGACGTCCAGTTTATGCTTCGAAACAGATCATTGGCAGTTAGAGTTAGCTGCCCGCAGTGCTGACGCACGTTATTCTTATTCTCAGAGTGGCCTCGGTCATGTGAATGGCGACAGACGTCCAGTTTATGCTTCGAAACAGATCATTGGCAGTTAGAGTTAGCTGCCCGCAGTGCTGACGCACGTTATTCTTATTCTCAGAGTGGCCTCGGACATGTGAATGGCGACAGACGTCCAGTTTATGCTTCGAAACAGATCATTGGCAGTTAGAGTTAGCTGCCCGCAGTGCTGACGCACGTTATTCTTATTCTCAGAGTGGCCTCGGTCATGTGAATGGCGACAGACGTCCAGTTTATGCTTCGAAACAGATCATTGGCAGTTAGAGTTAGCTGCCCGCAGTGCTGACGCACGTTATTCTTATTCTCAGAGTGGCCTCGGACATGTGAATGGCGACAGACGTCCAGTTTATGCTTCGAAACAGATCATTGGCAGTTAGAGTTAGCTGCCCGCAGTGCTGACGCACGTTATTCTTATTCTCAGAGTGGCCTCGGTCATGTGAATGGCGACAGACGTCCAGTTTATGCTTCGAAACAGATCATTGGCAGTTAGAGTTAGCTGCCCGCAGTGCTGACGCACGTTATTCTTATTCTCAGAGTGGCCTCGGACATGTGAATGGCGACAGACGTCCAGTTTATGCTTCGAAACAGATCATTGGCAGTTAGAGTTAGCTGCCCGCAGTGCTGACGCACGTTATTCTTATTCTCAGAGTGGCCTCGGTCATGTGAATGGCGACAGACGTCCAGTTTATGCTTCGAAACAGATCATTGGCAGTTAGAGTTAGCTGCCCGCAGTGCTGACGCACGTTATTCTTATTCTCAGAGTGGCCTCGGACATGTGAATGGCGACAGACGTCCAGTTTATGCTTCGAAACAGATCATTGGCAGTTAGAGTTAGCTGCCCGCAGTGCTGACGCACGTTATTCTTATTCTCAGAGTGGCCTCGGTCATGTGAATGGCGACAGACGTCCAGTTTATGCTTCGAAACAGATCATTGGCAGTTAGAGTTAGCTGCCCGCAGTGCTGACGCACGTTATTCTTATTCTCAGAGTGGCCTCGGTCATGTGAATGGCGACAGACGTCCAGTTTATGCTTCGAAACAGATCATTGGCAGTTAGAGTTAGCTGCCCGCAGTGTTGACGCACGTTATTCTTATTCTCAGAGTGGCCTCGGTCATGTGAATGGCGACAGACGTCCAGTTTATGCTTCGAAACAGATCATTGGCAGTTAGAGTTAGCTGCCCGCAGTGCTGACGCACGTTATTCTTATTCTCAGAGTGGCCTCGGTCATGTGAATGGCGACAGACGTCCAGTTTATGCTTCGAAACAGATCATTGGCAGTTAGAGTTAGCTGCCCGCAGTGCTGACGCACGTTATTCTTATTCTCAGAGTGGCCTCGGTACATGTGAATGGCGACAGACGTCCAGTTTATGCTTCGAAACAGATCATTGGCAGTTAGAGTTAGCTGCCCGCAGTGCTTGACGCACGTTATTCTTATTCTCAGAGTGGCCTCGGTACATGTGAATGGCGACAGACGTCCAGTTTATGCTTCGAAACAGATCATTGGCAGTTAGAGTTAGCTGTCCGCAGTGTTGACGCACGTTATTCTTATTCTCAGAGTGGCCTCGGTCATGTGAATGGCGACAGACGTCCAGTTTATGCTTCGAAACAGATCATTGGCAGTTAGAGTTAGCTGCCCGCAGTGCTGACGCACGTTATTCTTATTCTCAGAGTGGCCTCGGTCATGTGAATGGCGACAGACGTCCAGTTTATGCTTCGAAACAGATCATTGGCAGTTAGAGTTAGCTGTCCGCAGTGCTTGACGCACGTTATTCTTATTCTCAGAGTGGCCTCGGTCATGTGAATGGCGACAGACGTCCAGTTTATGCTTCGAAACAGATCATTGGCAGTTAGAGTTAGCTGCCCGCAGTGCTGACGCACGTTATTCTTATTCTCAGAGTGGCCTCGGATCATGTGAATGGCGACAGACGTCCAGTTTATGCTTCGAAACAGATCATTGGCAGTTAGAGTTAGCTGCCCGCAGTGCTGACGCACGTTATTCTTATTCTCAGAGTGGCCTCGGTCATGTGAATGGCGACAGACGTCCAGTTTATGCTTCGAAACAGATCATTGGCAGTTAGAGTTAGCTGTCCGCAGTGCTGACGCACGTTATTCTTATTCTCAGAGTGGCCTCGGTCATGTGAATGGCGACAGACGTCCAGTTTATGCTTCGAAACAGATCATTGGCAGTTAGAGTTAGCTGCCCGCAGTGCTGACGCACGTTATTCTTATTCTCAGAGTGGCCTCGGTCATGTGAATGGCGACAGGCGTCCAGTTTATGCTTCGAAACAGATCATTGGCAGTTAGAGTTAGCTGCCCGCAGTGCTGACGCACGTTATTCTTATTCTCAGAGTGGCCTCGGTACATGTGAATGGCGACAGACGTCCAGTTTATGCTTCGAAACAGATCATTGGCAGTTAGAGTTAGCTGCCCGCAGTGCTGACGCACGTTATTCTTATTCTCAGAGTGGCCTCGGTCATGTGAATGGCGACAGACGTCCAGTTTATGCTTCGAAACAGATCATTGGCAGTTAGAGTTAGCTGCCCGCAGTGCTGACGCACGATTATTCTTATTCTCAGAGTGGCCTCGGTCATGTGAATGGCGACAGACGTCCAGTTTATGCTTCGAAACAGATCATTGGCAGTTAGAGTTAGCTGCCCGCAGTGCTGACGCACGTTATTCTTATTCTCAGAGTGGCCTCGGTCGTGTGAATGGCCACTGACGTCCAGTTTATGCTTCGAAACAGATCACTGGCAGTAAGAGTTAGCTGTCCACAGTGCTGACACACGTTACTGTTGTTTTCAGAGGGGCCTCGGTCATGTGAATGACCACAGGCGTTTCCTTTAGACTTCAAAAAAGAACACTGGTACTGCGATTTCGTTCTCCGCTGTGCTAACACACGGTTTTGTTATTCCCAGAGGCCTCAGTCGTGTGAATGGCCACAGATGTCCCATTTATGCTTCAAAGCAGCACTGGCAGTGATCTGTTGTTGTTTTTCTTAGACAAAAAAGAGCTTATTTGCAATCAAAATTCTATTTGTTGCGTAGCAAAGATGTTTGGACAGCGGGAAGGGCCAATATGGCATCTGATGTCTTTGCCGTAGATGGGCTGCAAACTTTTGTTTTCGCAAAGTTGAAATCTATACTTGTGATTCATGGCACAGTGCAATGTATAGACCAGCTTAGACATTATCGCAACAAAAATAAAAAGTTTGTCTGGGTGCTGCATATCGAAATGCTATATGGCAACGAGCAGAGAAGCATGACAACATGAGACACGGGAGGTCAGTGGTGGACAAGAACAACGATCCGATTTTAAAGCATATGAGTGGTCCTTAAAAGGACCGTTTTGTGTTCCGATATGTTCCACGCTTTCTCCATGATGGTGGCGTTAAGCTTCGTCAAAGGGCTCGACACCAGACAGGTCACTCTCGGATGGGGTGTCCTCTCCATCCAGCTGGATGACGATGGGCTGGATGTGGGCGCTTGTGGCACCGCCTCGTCGGAACGTTGCTTCGATGTCAATAACGTGCCTGACAGCATTAACCCAGTTGTCAGTGGTGACCTTGTCAACTTCTTCGTTGAGGAGTGTCCCCACGTCGACAATCTTGAACGTCGTGTTTCGGGCAGCAACGCCGTTCTTGATCTGCGCCCATATCAGTTCAATGGGGTTGAACTCGCAGTGATACGGTGGGAGCCTGACCACAGTGCAGCCAGCCGTCTCGGCAGCAGTGTCCACACGATACTTCAGGTGCTGTGGCTTCACCAAGGCCACAATGTCGAGCAGCTGCTTCTTCAGCATCTTGGGGTCCCATGAAACTTTTTTAGACGTCAGCCACTGTCGGATGTCGTCCTTGCGGGAACTCGTCGTCGGCACTGCTTCCAACCGCCGTGAATGGTAAGAAGCGTTGTCCATGACGATAACGCTTCCTGTCGGCAGTTTGTCGAGGACACCGTCGAACCACTTCTCGAAGCGGGCGCCATCCATTTCCTCGTGGTAATCGCCGGTCTTTTGTCCACGGAACACGTCCAGGCAGCCGTCGACGAAGCCTTCATCGCTGCCGATGTGGGTGACAATAAGACGCTGGCCCTTCCCCGATGGCTGCTTGAGGCCAGTCGAGAGACCACGCATGAAGGCGTCGTGAGACGAGGCCACGGTCGTGTCTACCCACACCCTTGAGACAGTGTGCCCTGCCGTCACCCACGTCTCGTCCAAGTAGAAGATCTTTCGACCATCTTGTCGGTGACGTGCGATCTCATGCAGGTACTTCTGCTGCCAGGCGACGATGTCCTCTCGTTCAATCAGCCGCGAGTTTCGTTCCCTCTTGTCATGCTCGAATCCGATGTCGTGGAGAAGGCGACGCACAGTCCAAGCCTTCAACGAGGGAAGTTCAGTGCTCGTGCAGAATTCGGCCGTTATCTTCTTGACCGTGGGGACCTCGTTCCGTCGAAAGAAACGGTGGACGCACGATCTCAGCGCGCACAACGTGAAGTCGCCGTACCTGACTTTGCGCCGCCTCTTGCCTTCACTTGCTGGGCGCTTCCGAGAAGGTGTCACAACTTGTCCCTCGGTTTCTTTCGCCTGCTTCCTAATCTCGAGGACGGTGCGTACACCAACGCCAAGCAGTTTGCTGACTTTGATGCAGGACTCCTCCACAGTGAGGCCGGGCTGGCCGGGCTTGGCGGGCGGTTCGTGTCGCATCTGAACGTACGCGTTCATTATCAGCTGCCGTGCAACTCGGTTGAGGACATCGCCGCTCTTATGCTTCTTGTAGAGGCGCCTTGGCGTAGACGGCGAGGCTGCACCAGACTCTCTTGACGAAGCAGAATCGGAGGAATTGCATTCCGCTGTCTCCACGTTGGGATTCATAACGGAAAAGAAAAGACGACTTCGGATTTTTCAAAACGCGAATCGCAGGGGGTTTCAAAACCCGAAACGCATGGTTTTTTTAACAAACGCAGCAAATGCACAGAATGTACCTAATTTGTGTAGGAAGGTTATCAAGCTAAAACCAACAACCATATATGCATTACTTATAAAAGTTACAATTTTCGTTGCACTGAAGCCTTCTTTTTACTTCAACCTTCCGGAGCGAGTAATTTGCCTCGGCTAGGTGACGCAAGCTGCCACCCGCTACAAGGTCTGTCTGTAGTCAATATCTATCCCTTGAAGCAGAAGGGGCGTTTTCAGCGAACTATTTTCTGGACTGCGGAGGCGTCTGAAGCGGGCGCATCACGCTTATGGGGAGGAGCTTCTACTACCTTCTTAACTTGTAACCGACTATAGTGTGTGCTAATTTCATATCGTTGAAGAAGCTTCGTTGAACAGAAGAGAGAAGAAAAGTTGATCTCGGGGGCGGGCCGTTTTCCTTGTTGCTGCCGAGTACCGCGTGTAAAGGCTGAACCGCAAGTAAGCAATTTTGCGAGCGACGGGACGAGACGAGCGACGGCGACAAGACAAGCGACGAAGACCCGCTTCGCTGTCGCTCGGTCACTCGCGCGACGAGGCAAACCGCATAAAAGCGACGGGAGCAAGCGACCAAGGCGATAAGCGACGTTTTCTAGAAATCCAAAAACCAAGCGACGCGACGTGCGACCGTGAGAAATCTCCGTCGCTCGTCGCCGCGACTCCCGTCGCTGTCGCTTGCTAAATCGCTTACACGCGGTTCACCCTTCACTGTCGCCTGTCGCGTAGCTCGGTTTTGGGATTCTAGAAAACTTAGCGTTCATTGCCTTGGTCGTTTGCTCCTGTCGCTTTCATGCGGTTTGCCTCGTTTCGCGAGTGACCGAGCGGCAGCGAAGGGGGTCGCCGTCGCTCGTCTCGCCGCTCGCCAAATCACGTACATACGGTTTTTAAATCGCTTGGGCTAATGAAAAATGCGCCGCATTTTTCATAAGCTGCGCACTCGGTGAGCCGCACGGTAAGTTTCTGCACAAGAACGAACACCGAAGGCACGACGTACGACATGGAGGCGATGGAGCAACACGGTTACACGGCCGTAGTGCAGAAAATCCGCTAAAGAAAAACAATCAAGAAACTAGCAAAACAAAACAAAGAGTAATCACACCGTGTTACAAAAGCACCAAACTAGAAAAATCAGTTCTTGCAAGAGCTACCGCCGTGGGCACGGCGCGCGACACAGAGCGCTGCATGGAGCCGAGCGAGCAACGCGGCCGCGGTGAACGAGTCCGATCGCGACAAAAACGAACTAAAACACACACAAAAAATATTCCCACGGCGCTTCAAAAGCACCAAAGTATAAGAATAACCTCTAGTTTCGGTCGAAAAGACATGATTATAGAATTTCGGAGAAATTATTCTCCCGGCTGCCCGGAGATAGACACGGCCTAATTCTAGAGGTAATCTGGAAAAGTATCTTTCAGGAAAACGATCAATTGTCGCGAAGTAGGTTGCAGCGCACTTACTTTGACGAGACGGGACTTGAAAGGTGTAACGAGAAGGAAGGTGTCCAAGAAGATTCAACACGATGCAGCACAAGCTGTCATTTGTAGAACCGAACACTAACGCATCACAAAAAATGCTTGGGCTTCTTTGAAGAAATCGCTTGCAGAAGCAGAAATCCGCGGCAGCCACGCAGGGCGAAGACACGCGGCACGCCAAACTAGATCCTGCAAAACGCATTCCGAGATTGCAAACGTCTAATGCGTCATCCGTCAAACCACGTGACCACGCACCTTCCACGCTTTCGGCTTAGGGAGAGATAGAAAAGGAGAGAAGGAAAGGCCAAAACGGGAGTGTACACACAGAAGGTTTATCTTCTAAAGGCATCCCAATTAGGACCTGGTCCTGATCCCAACAATGACCACAACGAGAGGTTTTGTCCCTTGTACCCAAGGTTGATAGTGCAGTGAATGCTACGTGTGGCCTTGGGCTCGAGGCAGGTGCCGTGTTCTGCCTTATCACCAGCTTCTAGACTGTAGGCACGTGACCCTAACCGGAGACACGATTGGCCTAAAACACGCATAGCGTCTACCCTGCTGTCAATACCGAGTGAACATACAGCTCTATGAAGTCCAGCTTTTGAACTTCCAAAGAAGCTGTACAGCTCAAAAGTGACCCAAAACGATGCGAGTTTGAAGATACTATGTTTTACGGTGTATAACCCACATTATAATTTTAAATGAAAAATAAGTGCGACTATTTGTTTTTTGCGCACGATGTCCACAAATAAATAGATAAATAAATATGTATATATTTTTACCAATAAATTTAAAATTATGTGTACACTGTTAGGTTCGCGTTTTTAAAGTTCAAATTTATTTACAAAAGAGTTACACATAAAAGACACCACGGACAGCACATCTACCGACTTTCAACACACGATGAATCGCAGCGATCGCAAACGGAATGTTGCGATGCTGCGCGAACGGTTTTTGAATGATGCTGCGGTACTCTGGGCGCAACGGCTTCGCAGCCGTTCGAAGGGAAAAGGATTCGGGACGACGAAGTAGCGTCTTGCATCTTCAGGAAGCTAACGGTTCGTGTTTCCCCGCTCAATATAGCAGGGAAACATGAACAAAATTGGTTTCACTGCCAGATTCAGCGGGTAAATTGACGTCACGTGACGTACCAATTAAATTTCTCGCTAAATTTAGTGGGGCGGTTACACCGATGGCGACGCCGACACCGCTAAACTCGGAAACGGGCGCTTAAGAGCTGCGATCTAAAATCCATTATTTGATTAACTCGCTTTCCGATCTTACGCACTCCGTCATATTGGCACACGTCGAACATACAACCAATTTGCATTTGTCGTTCAATCTTCAAAATGCGCGATTGATTAATTGGTCCAAATACCTGGAATAACTTTACTATAAGGATGTTAACAATAGTTAACCAATTACATGAGACTCATGCAATATAGATCAATCAACTAGTGTCTTGGCGAGTACATATGACTTATTGCTTGCACGACCGAAACGGGCCCATATATCATTATCAGGGGCTATATTTGCCCACTTATATGGCGAAATATGGCCGTATTTACGCACTTATATGGGCACATCTGGCAGTATTTGCCCACTTTTATGGCGAAATATGGCCGTATTTATGCACTTATATGGCCAAATCTGGCAGTATTTGACTACTTATATTATCATATAAGGCCGTATATAAAAGATATCAGGGCCATATCTGACATTTTCGTACGGGAATCTGCGTGAACGAACATCTGTGCCCAGAAAACAAAGTGCTGCTGGGGAAGGCAACTCAAAAGAAGAAGGGAAACAACTGGAAATTTCTGCGGGTATCCCAGGGAAAAAATACTAATGCGAAAGGCTGAAAACGCTGGTGTGATACAAATCATGAACGAAGCTGATCTGGCGCTGATTGTATGAAGTTCAAAACGATGTCTAAAACAAGACATAACATATGGTTTCTACTCAAGAAATTAATAAAGTTTATAACGATGGATTATTTTCAGTCTTGCATTGCAATATACGTAGTCTGAACCAAAATGTGGATGCTTTATGTGCATTACTCGGTGAACATGTGTTTCAGTACAGTGTTGTAGCCCTATTGGAAACATGGCTCAAAGGTAACAAGTATTTCAACTTTCCTGGCTACCAACTAACATCATTAACAAGACCAACAACTACAAGAGGTGGTGGAGCCGCATTATTGATAAAAACGGGGCTAACATTCAAGAAATGCAGTGAATATACTTGTACATTAAGTGGTGAACATGAGATTCTTTCGGACATTAGAGTCGGGATAGTATATCGAGCTCTAAGTTCATGTCTAGGTTCTTTTCTTGACAAACTAAAAGATATTTTTTCACAAATGACGGCACGAAACGATCATGTAATCATTTGTGGTGATTTTAACATAGATATACTAAGGACAATACATAATGAATATTTATTCTTGCTACAGTCATTTAATTTCACAAACCTAATAAACAGTCCAACTAAGTTTGGTGCTGATTCAGCTTCAGCTCTTGATCATGTATTATGTAACTTTAGCACAGAAGGTAGCATGTACAGAGCGCGACACTGTTAGCGCGATCAAGCGATCACCGGTTTTTCCAGTTTTTCTCTTTGAAACCAAGAGATGTCATCCAAGTTATTATTGCTACGGAAAGAGCTCATTTAGTTCTATAATGTAAGCGATAACATTTCGTGCTCGCTAATACTATTTAGAAGTAAAATACGAAAATGCGCCGATGTCGTGTTCGTGCTAACAGTGTCGCGATGTGTACACTGCAAATTTGAATGACATGACTGATACTGATGTGGACACAAACTATCGTTGTTTTCATAATATACTCCGTCAATGCGTAACTGAATCATCAACGAGTGAACCGAGGGGTTACTACAAAAAACCAATCTGCCCATGGATAACGTATAAAATATTGGAAATGATAAAAATGAGAGACTATCGGTATAGGAAGGTGAAGCAACATAGAAATAATACATATCATATTGGCCAATTTAAAATATATAGAAATATGGTAAAGGCTCTCATTCGACGAAGGAAAAAAAGTACTACTGTAATATGATACAGAAATGTGGGAAAGATACAAAGAAAATGTGGTCATTTATAAATTCTATTATTAAACCTAAGAAAAAATATGGTACTGCCAGAACTGGAGGCTACTGGGTGTCATAATGATAACGCCCTCACAGAGAAGTTTAATCAATATTTTTGCAATGTTGGTAAAGAACTGGCTGAAACTCTCGAAGAACCAATCACAAACCAGCTTCCAGAGTTTCTTAGTAACACATTCAGCTATCAAGACATTACGTGCGAAGAAATTACGTCAATGATAAAAACAATGCCATGGGACAAGGCTCCTGGATATGATGATATTTCCGTAAACATAAGCAAAGACAACATAGTCTTAGCATACCGTTGGAAAAGATATACAATTAAGCGTTTAACAGTGGTACCTATCCGGAACTACTAAAAATAGCAAGAGTGTTACCGATTTATAAGAATGGCGACGTCAACCAATTTTCAAACTACAGATCAATATCGGTCCTACGCTGTATAAACAATCTTTTTGAAAAACTTGTAGCCGCAAGAGTAATTGGCTTTCCGACTAAATATGATATTTTATCTGATAACCAACATGGTTTTCGAAAAGGCAAATCGACGGACACATCGGTTTTAACAATTAGTCAATTCATTAGCAATGCACTAAACAGCAATAAAATTGCAGTCGGCCTATTCATAGACATAAAAAAAAGCTTTTGATACTGTAGATGATGGCATACTTATAGAGAAATTATGAAAATATGGCTTTCGAGGCTTTTCACTTGACCTCTTTAAGAGTTATTTATCGTCTCGATCTCAGGTCGTTGGTATAAAGGAGCAATTCTCAACTAGTGATTTTGTGTTGACAGGAGTCCCGCAAGGTTCAGTGCTAGGACCAATCCTTTTCTCTATTTACATAAATGGTCTAGCTAATGTTACGACCAAACTGCAAACAATAATGTATGCAGATGATACTTCTATATTAGTCTAGCATAATATAGCAGTAACTAATATAGCAGATGATACTGCTATATTAGTTACAAAACACAAAATACATTGTGTTCTCGTTGCCCTCTAAGGATATTTCAGCTGGGGTGAGTGATATTAAAATAGCAAATCAACATATTCAAAGGGTTGAAAGTATTAAATATCTCGGAGTGATACTTGACTCGTGCTTTAATTGGAAGCTGTATATAAAAGAATTGTGTAAAAAACTAGGATATTCTATATACACCCTAGTCAAAACACGTCAATACTTTGATAGTAGAACGCTTAGGCTGATATACTTTAAGAAGAGGGGAAGGAACGCCAATCAAAAATAAAAAGGAGCCCAAAGTTTCGAAACCTGCTTGGTTTCTTCTTCAGGGGCGACTATGTGCGCGAGGAGCAAGTGGTCTTCTTTTACGGTGGTGGACGTGATGTTTTCGCGATCGTGATGTGGCTGAGCCCGCTGACGTAGGCGGATGGTAAAGCGCCAAGCGCCCGATTGATGTTTTGCGGTGTGGTTTGGATGTGCCATGACTCGACGAAGAGCCTCTGCCGGGAATTGATCTCAATGTCGAGTCAATTCCCGGCAGAGGCTCTTCGTCGCCAACTCTATCACACGGGCTCCTGTTCGGCCCTCGATAAGAGTTGTTAGTTTTGTTGATCGTACGCCTACTTCCGGCGCGCCGCGCACGCTTGAAGCATATTTTCAATGTCCGAGTTAAGTTCTGGCTAGAACACTAAACGCCAAGCCCTCTCTTTGCACTTGTTTAAACCTAAATGCATCTCATGAATGCGCCGAAGCATTTCCGGCCTCATCGACTTCAGGATCACTATTTTGCACCCCGTCAGTACAATTCCTTGCACTAGCGATAGCTCGGAAGCAAACGTTTTCATTTGACCTTCCAAAGTTTTTTTTTTTTTTTTTTTTTTTTGTCGAGGATATAACGTATGACTAACTGCAAGTCAGGATCTTTTGCGGTTTCTGCAACTATGCGGTCGAACGTTTTATCGCTCACCATGTCCGAAACAACGCCAACTGCGTGAACCTCGACCGTCCAATAATGCAACGCGCGGGTATCACTCATGACCCGCGCGTACCATTACGGGACGTTTCGGCGTAACCGCGCCGTGCATTATGGGAAACCTCCCATAATGCACCGCGCGGTTATGCCGACGGCAACAAAAAGGTGACGCCGACGACGACAGCGATGCCGCTCAAGCCGGAAACGGGCGCCTAAGAGCTGCGCTCTAAAAAGTGTGACTTTGTATATAGCTGTGTTGCCGCCATCTCACAACAATATGCTCTTCTTCGTTCTAGGTGTCCGATGCCGACATGCGTATCTTGACTGTCGAGGAAAGACTTCCTGGATCGACTCGCGATACCTTGGTGTGGAGGTTCCCCTTGGTCAGGCAGGAGTGTGTCGGTTGCAGGGTCATCGGGGAGGGGAGTACCTGCTTGGTGAGTGGTCTTGAGCCAACACTTGAAGGTTTGAACGTAACGTGACTGCCAGTCACGTTGAATCCAGTCATGGTTTGTTTATACTTATTTCCAGAAAAACAGGTGTTTTGATGCAAACGAAAAAGTCACCAAAAAGGTTAAGGGCAAAAACAAAGAGAAGAAACAGCAATGTGCATGTCTATCTCTCCTCCCGTGTTTCTGTTCCTAACGTTCTAGCTAACCTTTTCTTCTTCTTGGGACTGGTGATGCGGAAAGACAGAGGGTAGCTAACATTTTGCGACATGCACTACAAGCATTTCTGGGGCACAAGATACATATTCATCTGTGACCGGGATATCATTCAAAGCATCATTGCTCGAAATTCGCTTGAGGAAAAATTGGTTAAGCTCGTATATGAAACCTGAAATGTTTATCTGCATATGGCGGTATACTTTACCATATTTTTACAAGCAAACCGGAGCGCACCTAGAGTTGCCACGCATGCGCGATGGGCTGTGTCCAAGAAGCGCGCCGTCCCCCAAATCAATGGGATGCAATATTGTCAACATCAATATAAGTCCCCGTGTTTTTTTTAATTGTAATTGTTGAAAATATGTCTTCCTATAAATGTCCGACTACATAAACAAGGATTGTTAATGCGCAAAACTTCGCATGAAGAATGGGACGTGCGGTGATCCATTCTGCATGGATGCCGAAGAATGGATGCTAAAGCCTGATTCACAGGACGAGATTCTGCTCGCCATTTTCACTTGCAACATCACTCGCGCTGTAAAGAAGCATGTTTTACATTTTCTAATTGAGAGATCAAATAAATAAACATAACATTTTTCTCTCCATTTGCACCAGGACAGATTTTGAGGTCGGGGCTCAATAAAAAGAATGTAAACCAATAGTCCCCTGTCCGCTCCCGCCGAGAGGCACTGCAGACTTAAAGCCAATTCAAATATAAATGAATTGGATCGTATGATCAAGTGTTGATTTTCAGGAAAAAGCCAATTGGGGACTAACTATTGTAAAAATAATGCTGGGCGTCGCCAAGCGATCGACCCAGGAAGGACCCGCTGGGAAGAGGACCCCGAGACCCCGACCCCCGTCCGATCCTGTACCGGAGCGAAGAGGGTATGAGAGTGTTGCACAAATGAATCGGCGAGACCGCAAGGCAACCATAACTGAACAAGACGGTCCCGCCGCAGTGATCAGTTTTATATCTCTCGGCTACCCTTGGAGAACACCTCCGCCATCATGCGGGGGGCCTCCCACCCTGGGGTGATTCGAGAGGCACCACCTTTATGTCAACCTCCCCCTTATAGGGATGCCTCGTCCGGATCACTGCACGACGCCACACGTCCCGCGTCACACGTCTCGATCTCACGTGAACCGCTACACGTCATACGCCCCGCATGTCAACCCGCTTCACGTCACACTTCCCTCCCTTTTCAGGGAGGGTCGTCACACGTCATGCGGCCACACATGCCATACGTTTCACGTCATGCGTGTTCACGCCGTCCCCACGTCTCACGCCACACGTCACGCGACGCACTCCCCGCCATAGAGGCTCCCTCCTCCAGCGGGGAAGGCTAGGGTTGGCTAGGCCCCCTTTTTCCCATCCATTCCTGAGAGCAACCCCATTGCTAGAGCTCCTCCCCCCAGGTGAAGGGTTGGGGTTTCGCCAGAGCCTCCGTTGCAGCTATAAAGCTGGCAGGGCGCACCACAGGCAGGTGGAGGTTGACTTCCCAAGCGGCGACAACCGCGGGGGCTTGCGCCCCTGCACCAGGACAGGCAGAAGCTCTGGAGCTCAACCTTAAAACTGACGATTACAAGCAGAATCCAATTATGCAAATCAAACATAAAAGGTCTACGATCGCCGCTAGTTACAAGAGTCAACATCGCATTGTATTTATCGCTCACACCGACGCAATATACCTCAGACGTTATTCAAGTTTACAAGCCTTAGGTGCCTGCAATTACTTCGAATTGCATTTACTGTCAAAGGTGCATATACCCTTGACGTGGTCAACGTACCATTGACGTTTAAATATTCCGTCGCACTGGACGTGGTCCAGATGGTCCAGAACACTGGATGATTGTCCTTCCTTCCTGTTGAAACAATATATATAAATCTTACGACAACAAGCTTTCGTAAATTTGCCACAAAGTGTCTGTTGCATGAGCGATCATTGTCCGATGGCGTCTGGTTTTACGTTTTCGCGGCATCTATCCACATGAAACTTGGTCGTCACATTTCCCAGCACTTCCGCTGCAGCTGCAATCTACACAACACAGCGGAATACCCCCCCCCCCCCCCCCCCAGGTTTCTACCAAAACAACATACCAATGCCCGGCCCGCCTGGCGTTTTTTGCCCAAACCCCGGACCGGAAGTGCGCCGAACTGCCCACGCCGCACCGTGAAGTAAGAGAATTGAGTTGGTGTAATCGTAAAGAAAACCAGCAGCTGGTGGATGTGATCAGATTCGAGAAACATTCATAGACACAATCAGTGTCTGTGATAAATATGTAAATGTGAACATGATAATCAATGTAGCTGATTTAAAATGTTTAGTATGTCTCATGCTAGATACACAACACCCGAGCGGATGATCTGGTTTTAGTGGAAATGGTTACATAAAATGGAACAGGTAAAGCATCAGATATGAATAAGAAAACTTGTATGAAGTATAGCAAGCGGTGCATACATCTAAGAATTGTCATACTACTTCACACGCAGGTGACAGTGCACAGGGGTGATGAGCCATGGCCCTCTCGAACCATTGCTTATAACCTCTGTGCCTGGGCGGCAATCACTTCCCACACCGGCTTGACAATACAACGATACCTACGTCTTCAAGAGGGCAGTTGTACTTCTGGAGAGCCTTATCGGAGTGCTGAAAAGCAGGTTCCGGTGCTTGCAAAGGCACCGAACGCTGTACCGCCACCTCAACAGCGCAGGTGCGATTGAGGCATCCTGTGCAGTGCTCCACAACATCTGTTTCTCCTCAAAGGAGCCAAAGCCAGACCCGCCGTCGGACTCAGTCCCGGACTGCAGCTCCAATGAAGAGTACGATGTCGAGGAGTCCAGCAACGCAGCAGATGAGAATAGAACCGTCCAGTCAAGGCGCCTGTACCAGCTGAGCAAGGCAGTGCGGGACCGCCTCGTGCTCCGACCCAACGCGGATTACCTGATGCGCATCCATCGCCGCCTTTGACGCAGTCGCCGTGGCCCTTGTCAGCACCACTAGTGATGCTCTGCCAAAGCCAGCTTGAAATCTGTGTGTGTGTGGTTTTGTACAGTGGGGTGGATGTTCTGCCAGAGCCAGTTGAATGTCTGTGTGTGTGTGTACAATTGTGTGGATGCTCAGCCAGAGCCAGTTTGGATTGTTTGTGTGTGTGTATGGTAGTGTCGATGTTCTGCAAGAGCCAGTTTAGACTTTGTGTGTGTGGATAGGGGTGTGGACATTCTACTAGAGCCAGTCTGGATTATGTGTATGTGTATGGTTGTGTGGATGTTCTGCAAAAGCAAGTTTGGACCTTGTGTGTGTTCAACGGTTCTGTGGATGTTCTGCCAGAGCCAGTTCAGAGTCTGTGTGTGTAAGATTGTGTGAATATTCTGCTAGAGCCAGTTTGGACTGTGTGTATGTGTGTGTCTACGGTAAAGCGAATGTTCTGTGAGAGTCAGTTTGGGCTCCGTGTGTGTGTATAGTGGTGTGGATATTCTGTTAGAGCCAGTCTGAACTTTCTGTATGTGTATGGTTGGGTGGATGTTCTTCAAGAGCCAGTTTGGACTTTGTGTGTGCTCACGGGTCTGTGGATGTTCTGCCAGAGCTATTTTAGAGTCTTTGTGTGTAAGATTGTACGGATTTTCTGCCAGGGCCAGTTTGGACTCAGTGTGTGTTCGGTGATGTGGATGTTTTGCCAGGGCCAGTTTGGCCTATGTGTGTGTGATTACGGGGCAGCGGATGTTTTTCCAGAGCAAGTTTTGGACTGTGTGAGTGTGTACAGTGGTGCGGACGTTCTGCCAGAGCCAGTCTGGACTCTGTGTATTCAATATAATCAATGTTTTTGGGGAGCTCTCCTGGCGCATAAACCCAGTGTGCACGTGTAATGCCTTTGACATGTTTTAGACATCTTGTTAGGGAGCTTCACTAGTGCGTAAATATCTGTGACCATGCGTATATCCCTTTGCGAAAAACAGCATAATAAAAGCATACGCGGTATACTTCTAGTTTGATATTAAGCAGGTAGAGTAACGAAATAAAACTACGAGTACAATAATGGTGTGTAACCCCCGAAAGCCCCTCTGCAATCGAAGTATACTACCTGAGCATACTTATAGTATGAACAATATAAGTGTATAGAAGCGACATTTCAATCACACAATGCACTTTAAAATAATTTAAGTGTATCATTAGTATTATTCAAGATTATATATATTGTGCACTCCAAGTGCTGTAAAACACTTTAAATTCGCGGCCCCGATCTTTTGCGAATTGGGCAGTGGTGTCATATTCGCGACCATTAAACTTCGCGATTTTTAATGAATTTGCCTCTAGAGACAATACAAAGTATTCGCGCCCACTAAACTTTGCGAATTTGTGCAATTCGCGAAATTCGCAAAAATGAGGAGCTCGCGGGGATTAAGGGTTT
Source organism: Ixodes persulcatus (assembly GCA_013358835.2). Taxonomy (NCBI): domain Eukaryota; kingdom Metazoa; phylum Arthropoda; class Arachnida; order Ixodida; family Ixodidae; genus Ixodes; species Ixodes persulcatus. The sequence continues at coordinate 18,179 of JABSTQ010009985.1, forward strand.
TACAGTATATTGTACCGAACTATTTCTAAGTAGCTTGAATGCGCAAGGCATATACACTGCACATCTAGTTGCAATCTAGGATAAAACAGCGAATTCCACTCAATACGCTGGCCGGCAGACAGCGTGAATTGTTACTGCTAGCTTACCTTACGTGCAAATTTGAGTTCTGCGAAGCTCTTGATCTGGTATTGGTTAACGCTCAGGTAAAATGTGATGGAAAACTAACGTGTAAAGCAAAGAACTCGCACTCGGCTATTGACAACTGTTTAATCTCGCGGAAGCTATACAACAGCTTAGGATGTATGGAAATTGATGAGGAATGCACAAAAAGTCTGGGGAGAATCGAGGTGAGATTTGGCACAGTAAAACCAGAAATGCAAAATCTAAAACAAGAGGGTAGGAATAACTTAAGTGATAAACAATTACAGAGGGTATCTAAGCGCATTGAGAACATAGCTTCCAAGCAACCGGAAAGAGAATGAACATATGAAGACATAGTTAGTGTTTTCAAAAGAGAGTTACAGAAATATCGAATTAAACACTGTGAAAGAAAATTAAAACTTAAGCTCAAGAGCTGGTGGAATAACGAGGTTAGGCAGCAATATCCAGACGCCAAGCGGCATCTAGAGAACATAGATGGGCAAAGAAAAACGGGGGCCACACCTGCCGAAGTAGCATAAAAATGAGAGGACTTTCAGGAAAAAACGTAGGAGGCATCAGCATTGATACACTCAAAAATTGGGAGGGCAGGGGTCCAGTGGATTATAGAGATAAACCAGAATGATAGAAATGCGGCAAAGAGGTTCTGGGAACACATCAGTGCACAAGGAAAAAACCGAGGGACACCAGCAGACACTAACCACACAGGAAGGGAAAAAGGTGGAAGGCGAAGAGGCAAGAGAATACATTAGACATACAATCGCAGCAGCATTTTCGGAGTTAGAACCAGATCAGGCCGCAGGGAATGGTAATGTCTACACAAGAGCAGGATCCTACTGAAGAAGAGGAAATGACCATAGGGGGATGGGAAGAAGCAGAAGGAAAGGTTCCGGCTGGAACTGCGACAGGTCCAGACGGCATACCAATGACCCTGATAAATGTTCTAGGCAAAACAAGCAAATTGAAACTAAGGCAGGTGATTGAGCAGATACTTATGGAAGGGGAGATACCCAGCAACTGGAAATTGAGCAGAATGAGATTATTATATAAGGGCAAGGGAGACAAAGACAGTATCATATCATACCGACCAATCACAGTAACATCACTAATATACAGACTAGCTATACAAATTGTAAACAGAAGAATGGGCAGAGAGACAGCAGATTCTGGGGGAGTTTCAACACTGTTTCAGGAGGGATAGATGACTAGATGATATCTTATTCGTAATCACTCAGTGCTTAGAGATAGCAATGACAAGTCAAAGGCCATTATGGGTAGCATGTTTTGACATCAAAGGGGCATTTGACAATGTGAATCAGGAAAACCACTGGGACGAACTGAAGGGATATGGGCTAGGAGGAACCATGGTTAAGTTTCTAGAGCAGGTTGATACAGAGAATAAGGTGGTTATAACATAGGAAGCCGAAACCACAAGACCAGCAGCAATAAAAAGAGGACTTATACAGGGTTGTCCATTGTCTCCCCTGCTCTTTATGATATACCTCAGTGAAATGGAAAAAAGATTAGAGCAGTGCAACTTAGGTTTTGACCTGACTTACATGGAGGATGGACATAAAGTAAATCAAGTCTTTCAGAATTAATGTACGCAGACGACATTGTGCTCGTAGCAGAAAGTCGTGAGACAATACAAAACTGATAAGAATTCGCAGCATGGAAGAGTACAGTTTAGTCCTAAACTGCAGTAGGGACAAGTTGGGTATAATAGTTTATAACAACCAGAAGGGGGAACCCCTGGAGATACAGGACACAGTGATGGAACACGTAGAAATGTACAAATATATGGGAGTATGGTTAAGTGAGGGAAGAAAGTATCTAAAAGAACACGAAGATATAGTAATAAAAAATTATTACATTTAACAAGGAATATTTTATATGTCTGGCAGCTAAACACATCCGGTTAAACGCAAGGGTGGAAATCGACATGGTCCAGCCAAATGACGATGTGGCGCTCGTCTCCTCATTTAGTTGACTCCAGTCCCAGCCTAACCTCTTCCTCGAGTTCCTCCGTATGCCCTGGTTGAGGTAGAATATCACGTATTAAGACATACATTGGCGGTCTGCTCCGTCAAACAAACGAGCCCCGGGATTATCTAGCGAAACAGCGCAAGAAACGCCGGCAGAAAAACCGAGAAAAAAAAAAAAGAAAGCCGTTTACAACTCCCTGTAACGCTGAATTAGAGCGCAGCTCTTGAGGAGGAGGAGGGAAGGGTACTGAGGGGGGTCACGTGACCTCGGGGGGGGGGGGGGTCACGTGACCTCGGGGGCGTTGCCGGGTTGCATGCAACCCAGCGACTCCCGCGGGTTGCATGCAACGCAAGTTGCATGCAGCTTGGACTGAATGCAACCTGGGTTGCACGCAACTCGCGGTTACACCGACGCCGACGGGTTGCATGCAACCTGAGTTGCATGCAACCCGCAATTACGCCGACGGCGACGCCGACGCCGCTCAAGCCGGAAACGGGCGCCTAAGAGCTGCGCTCTAAAAGGATAAACGAGATTCAGCTATTATGAAACACAGCGCATTCTGGAACTACAATAGATATGAAGTCGTTAGGGGTGTATGGAAGGGAGTCATTGTGCCAGGACTGTCATTTGGCAATGCGGTATTGTGTATGAGGTCAAAAGTTCAGGCAGGTTTAGAGATATAGCAAAGGAGTATGGTAGGTTGGCATTGGGAGAACATGGAAATGCACCAAATGAGGGAGTACAGGGGGATATGGGTTGGACATCATTCGAGAGTAGGGAAGCGATCAGTAAAGTAAAATTTGAACAAACACTAGCTGAAATTGAGAATACACGTTGGGTAGCAAAAGTGTACAAGTATCTATATATGAAAAGTCTAAACACCACGTGTACAAACCGAACCCGCAAGCTGAGATTTAAATACATTCAACGAGATGGGGCCAATCAGAGTATATCAATAGAAAAGGGAGTAAAGGAAACAGAGAGGAAATTGTGGGAAGAGAGAATGCAGGGGAAATCAGCTTTAACATTATACAGGGCACAAAAAAAAAAGAAATAAAGAAGGAACAGGATTATGATAATTCATTGGGGAGCTCATTGCTCTTTGAAGCTAGAACGGGGGTGCTAAGAACGAAAAGATATAGGGCTAAATTCCAGGAAATTGACACTCTATGCAACATATGCAACCACGAAAAGGAAACTATAGAAGATGTAATTTTAAGGTGCACGGGGGTTCGTCCCACCCTCTTGGGGAGGATGACTACGGATTTGGAGGGGGCACTGGGTTTTCCGGACATAGATAGACGAATGGATAGGGAAAGAATTGCGGTAACTAAGAGGAGATTGGAAAATTGGGGGAAAGATCTAGGGAGGGTTAAAAATACAGATAAAAATAAGCAATGGTATCACTTTAATTGTGTTATAACTAAATTTATATAAATTAAAAAAAGAAGGGATGACAAAATATTAAGCTAGGTGGCGCAAGCTGCCGCCCGTTACAAAGGGTATAGCCATTACCATCCATCTATCGATCCTTTTGCTGTCTTTCGCGGAATAAAATTGAACCCGTTTCGTTTTGCTTTATACTTCTTTCTCGTTTTTTCAACGTAGGTTTTGAGTCGGTCGAAAATTCGAGTAACTCACCCGCATAGCCTATTTCAAACGACACTCTCGACACTCAATCAAAGACGGTGGAGAGTGTCGTTTTTCTTTTTTCTGCTGTATCTTCCCCACCAGAGGGAGAACAAAAGTTCTCCCCCTGGTAGGAAAGATACAACATATTTTTTTCTCAGTTAAAAAAAAAATACTAATAGAGGACACCACACGCCGCAGATGGGAAGCGAGCTTCCTTACCTACCTATTCATGCCAATGTTCATATTGGGAAGTATACTTCCCACCGCCACGAAAGGGTCAATAGGTTGAGGGAGCCTGATGCGGCTGTGCTGTCTTGTCCTTCCGGCCATTTGGCGGTACACTGTAACAGGTGCGGGTGTGTGTCCCATTTTACTGACACTGACACTGCGACGCGGCACACTAATCAAAGAACCAGGGGGGTTGCGGAGGCGTTCAGCGTGTCGCGATGCGTGGAGGGCATGTGTGTCAGCTCTCCGTCTACCGCTTTGTTTAGCAGCGAGATTGCGCACATGTTTCGCTTTAAAGCGAGTTTGTAAATACCTCGATATTATAGTCCGACAGGCAGTTCACACAGAAAGAGTAAAAACACTGAAAATAGACGAGGGGCAGCCACTCACAGTTCTTTCAAAGAGCTGTAAGCGTCGATGAAAGAACTGTGAGTGTCTGTCCCTCGTCTATTTCAGTGTTTTTATTCTTTCTGCGTAAAGTGTAGTCTATCCAACGCGCTCTACTACGTGTACCAGATAGGCGGTGTTTGGTCTTTTGGGTGTTTCGACTGTTTTATGTTTTTCTTTCACATTAAAATTCAGTTGTCATAAGCGTTTTTACTCCTTCTGCCTGTCCTCCGTTAATAGCTTAGGCTGTTTTTCGTTCATTCCACAATTTGCGCAGTACAAAAAGAGATCTATTAAGTCATAGTGTATTACAACGCAACTTATGCAACCTTGCTCATGAGAACCGCAGTGCTCAGAGGCTCAGAAGACAACGTTGCGCTCAAGAAAAAAAAAAAAAAAAAAAAAGCCCGATCGTTGTTTTTTTATTGTCGCTTGCCACTGTCTGAGCGTTGCGACTGGCGGGCCCACCTGAATCCTGCTGACAACACCACACACTTTGCTCGTTTTTTTCGATCGTAAAACGAGAGGGGGGAAACTGCAAGAGGTTATTCAAATTCGATCTAACGGCTTTTGGTTTCAGTTTTGGTATTCCGCCTTCAAATGCACTCCCAAGATTGTAATCTGTTCCGAGGTAGGTACTGGAGCAATGCCAGCCAGAACCAAAGGCCCGCGCATTACGTCACGGTGAGTGGATCTCCGACCAGGCCCAAGCGGCAAACGACCGGAAAATCGTCGAGACCCACCGCGAATCGGCAGACCCTCGCGTCGTGGCGTCGCCGCCCGATAACCTCGTACTCGTCGGAAGATCCTGAAAGATGTGCTGGCGGTAATGCTGACGAGGCGGTGCTGCGTGGACCCACTGGGTATGACGTTTCGGGGCGGGCCTTGGCTTCTAGGTGCTATGAACTGTAGTAAGGCGTTTCCTGCGGCCACGTTTCCGTCGGGACGTCGGGGCTCACAGGTGTCGTGGGTGGGCGCTCGCGCCTAGGGTGCCTACATGTCTGTCTCGCGTGTGTATGAAGGCACTCTACTCGCGCCGTCTCTCGCTCTAAAATGTTGGATTTGGAGCGAATTCCGCGCGTGCTATACGCTCACCTTTTCCGTGGGCAAGGCGGTGATAACTCTCCCGAGTAGGTGGCCTACGTTTCGACACAGAAAAAAAGTGTCCTCCTAGAACGTGATCTTTGGTATAAAAAATGAAAAACGTTTACAATTCTCTGTAATCCGAAATTGGAGCGCGGCTCTTGAGGAGGGGGAGGGGAGGGTATGCCTCTCCTCCCCCTCGTACTCCTCTTCTGTCTCCTCTTCCTGGCCTCCCATTTAGCAAAACCAAATTTAGCTAAATTTCTAGCTAAATTTAGCGCAAATTTCCTCGCTAAATTTCGTGGGAAAATTCACCCGCTAAATTAGCGGGAAATTCTGCGAAACTTCTCCCGCTAAATTTAGCTGAAATTTAGCGAAAATTTCCCTGCCAAATTTAGTGGGTTAAGTTTCCCGGCTAAATTTAGTGGGGAAATTGACGTCACGTGGCCTCAACACCAATTCAGTTTCCCCGCCAAATTTAGACAGGAAACTCTGACTTCCCATAACGCAACTTGCGCGGTTACGCCGACGCTGACGCTGCTCAACCCGAAAACAGGCGCCTAAAAGCTGCGCTCTAAAATATGTACATGTATATCGGGTGCTTACAAGCAGGGTCGCTTGCAGTGTTTCATTTACTGAGACAGCAGAAACTCTTCGAGGAGCGTTCGAAGCGGCAACAGAGCCTTCGCATTCATGGAATTAATTCATAGCCCCGAACAACGGCCTCCTCTAGAATGGGCTACCAGACCTCCAGAGTTCCGGCGAGCCACGTTTTTCTCGTTTAGTACATTTTGGTTCGCGATGGCCTCGGAACTCCCTATCGTGCTCCACTTCATCCTCCTTCGAACGACCCGAGGTCCCGGCGATGCTGGCATCTGGTTGTAAGCACATACCTTTGCAGCGCGCAACACCACTCGCCAAACATCTAGTACACTACTCAAGAAGTTGCCCCTCGTATTCAACCTTCCAGTGTGCAAAGCAGCCGCTGACTTCCAGTTCACGCATGAAAGGACATCGGAATGCGCTTTCAAAATAAAAATGTAGCCACTATATATAATTTTAACGCATCGCAGCTCATAAAAGCTAATAAGTGTAGTGTTTACACATGATGAATATTATTTTATCACCACATAGTCCCTCACGGCTACCTTCAACCGAAGTATTATTAACTCGTCTGAACAAAAAGTGTTTTCTTCGTCTTCAGGGAGTAATACAGCATCAGCCCGTGGTCGTCCCGCACGAGCTATATACATTGTAATACGTTTAAACGTACTGACGACTGTTGTGATAGTACGCTTAGCACGCGACCGAACACAGCGCCAGTGTGTGCCCATCGAGCACAATAGGAGCTCACTTGGCTGGAGCGCCGCCGACGCTCACGCTGCCGCGCACTCGCCTCTCAGTCTGCACTACACCCTCATGCTCTTAACATGTATCGTCTATTGTTTGTTGTATGCGTCCCGCCAGCTCAAAAAAGTATGTTTCTGTTCCCGCTGGCCTGTTACTCCGACATAACTACATAGTGGCGACGAGGCAGAAGAGAGGCGGACGACCAGACTGACTACCAAGTGGGTGTCGGTGCCAAGCAACGCGTCTGGCGTAACGGCGGAGAAAAAAACCATGAAGGATGGCAACGTTCGGGCAAGTAGAACCCTCGGATGATTTCAGGGCGGACTGGCTAAGCTATGAAGAGAGGCTTCAAGCATTTTTGAGGGCCAACAAAGTTCTGAAAGGGAGCATGGTGGATGTCGTAATAACCATCATAGATTCCAGTAACTATAAGCTACTGAAGAGGTTGGTAGCGCCGGAGGATCCCTCCAGTAATACGTTAGATGAGCTAGTTGCGGAGTTGCGCAACCACCTATCACCTAGACTGTCCGTGATAGCTAAAAAAAGCTACATTTCTCGAGAGAAAGCAGCACGAAAGCGAGTCTATTTCCAAGTAAGTCGCAGTTTTGAAGCGCTCGCGGAAACCTGCAAGTTTGGAAGCAGTTTAAAGGAGGTCTTCGAGAGACACGTTTGTCAGCGGACAGGCACGCGGAGACATTCAGCGCGTCCTTTCGCGTTGAAAAAAGGCGTTGATAAGGCGTTATCTATCGAAACTGCGACACAGAATGTGCAGGCGTATCACGAGCGTGGTCGTGGTCATGAAAAACCGGTCCAGTAGGATACGACTTTGAGAGGTTCGTGAAGCAAAGTTGGAAGCAATGATGACACAAACCCGCGAAATTGCTTTGGTTGTGCTTCCTGGAAACACAGTGCGCACTCGTGTCCTTATCAGAACGTTGTGTGCCACAAATGCAACCACCAAGGTCACCTGCAGCGAGTGTGCAAGAGTGCTCCGAGAAGCCACAAGCCTGGGGATAGAAGAGTACAAAGGGTTAAGAACTTTGAAGGCCGAGGGAGGGGACAAATAATCGTTAAATACACGCGTATTTATAACGAGGGAACTGCAATTTCTGGTATGGCGCCCAGTCGAGCTCCGAATGCACGCCGTCCGCGCATCCACCAGATCAAGAGCATGGCTCCCGCTGAGCAGTCCATCTCGGCGGCAGCTCGGTACACAACACTTCTTCCCCTTATAGCCGATTCACACGACGGACCAAATCGCGATTTCCGTCCGCGGACCGTGTACCAAGTGACCGGCACGTCACCTATTCCTGCGATCCGCGCCTCGTCCGCGGACGCGCGGACTGATAAAGTCGAGCGGCTTTTCACTCGCGGATTTGAGGCGGGAGACCGACTTGAAAAAGGGTAGTAATTTTTATCTATACCTGTCACCAGTTCAAAATGCGAACTCGGTGTTTCTTTACCCTGTGACAGACAGAGATAATGCAGATTCTTTTGAATTTCATCAGCAGCCTTGAGTAGACGATATCGAGGCAGTACCCATAAAATCAGTTTCTCACCTTATCTGTCTTCCACAGACACATATTTGAAACAATATTTTATCAACTGGTACATTTCCACAAGAAATTAAACTAGCGAGAGTGTGTGTTATACATAAAGGTGGCCCGCGCAACAATATAAACAACTACAGGGCAATTTCAATACTTCCTCTATTTCTTTTTTTAAAACCTGGAACGAGTAATTAACGTTAGGTTTTCTAAATATCTCGAAGAAAGGCAAATAAGAGCGAAGGAACAATATGGTTTTCAGAAAACAATAAGTCTCCAGAGGAGGCTCTATTACGTATTAAAAATAAACTGGTCAATAGTACTGAAAGTCAGCTTACACCGTGGGAATTTTCTAGACTTCCGCAAGGCGTTCGACTCGATGGTTAAACACGACATTCTTCTAAAAAACTCTGATGCATTATGGTATAAGGGGCACAACTTGGGATTTAATTTGCAGCTATCTTTCGAACAGATCACAATACGTAAAAATCAATAGGTTCGAATCTGAACCAAGAAAAATAAATTATGGCGTACCCCAGGAGTAAATCCTCGGACCATTGCTTTTTCTACTATATATAATTAATATAATGAACATACCTGGCACTCCCGACATAATCCTATATGCAGGTGATACCAATGTATTTTTCACGGGTAACGATCTAAGTGTAATAGAAGATCTTACAGCGCGACTGGGACAGGGACAGACAGAGGTAAAAACGCAGGACAAGCGCTGAACTAGCAACTGATACGATTCCGTTGCTAGTTCAGCGCTTGTCTTGTGTTTTCTCCTCTGTATGTCCTTGTCCCAGTCGCGCTGGAAGTTATGATCAACTCCTACCAACTCGCCCAATTGTCCATTTTCTAATAGAAGATTTGTCAAATATGTGGTTTTATGAACTTCTGGCTAGACTCCAATCAAAAATAACTAAATGTCAACAAAACGAAATATATTATTTTTAAGCCGAGTCATAAGCAGCTTTGTAGTAATCTTAAAGTAAGTTTTAAAAACTCAGGACTGGATCCAGTGTTCCTCTTTAAATTCTTGGGCCTCTGGTTTGAAGGAACCCTAGGCTGGTTGCGTCATATAGGTCATGTTCGCTCGAAAATATCTCGAGCTATCGGTGTTTTATACAAACTCAAAGAAATCCTTCCTTGTTGGCTTAAGTGTCAGCTCTACTACACTCTAGTACAATCCCATCTACATTATTGCTTAATGGTCGGAGGAACCACTACAAAATCTAATTTGAATAGGTTGCTTGGTCTACAAAATAAAGCAGTGCGTTGTATTGAGAACCTGGGTTTTAGTAATCCTACAGCTCCATATTTTGCAAAGCACCGACTTTTGGGCATTGAAAGCCTTTTTATCTTTAAACTTGCAATGTATATATGTAGTGAGCCTGACTACAACAGGGATGAAAATGCATTAAGCGAGCCCTACTACCACAAGACAACGCCATATAATCTGAGAAACGAAAACTACATGAAACCAAAAATAAAAACAAATTACGGTTCCCAAGCATTAACTAATAAAATACCCGGGCTCTTAAACAACCACCCCGACATCATTGAGCTAATAAAAAGTTCTACTTAACCTTTCACCTATAAGAAAGAAATGAAACGTTATCTCTTGCCATTTTATGAATAGTGTTGTGAAACTGTTTATTTAATCATATGTTTGTTTTTATATGGCTTACTATCATTGTTTTTTGTATTTATCCTTGTAAACCGTTAATTTGCTTTCTAACCGACAAATTCCTAGCAATTTAATATTGTAAATTATTTGCTTCTATAAAGTGCCTTATCGTGCCTTAAGAAAGAAGGAAAGAAAGAAAAAAAAGAAATGTAAAATATTATTTATATGTGTGTGATTTTATTATTACTCTTTCTTGTATATGATTATTGTTTTGTTGACACGATATTGACTCCATTGGTGTCTGTGTGTTTATTACAGTATACTGCTGACCAAGGTGCAGGGTTGTGGGGCCTCGTCATGTAAGACATGTTTACCTTCTGTCCCTCTACCCGCGATTCAAGGAGTCCAAATAATGCTTGTGGTGTGGCGGTGATGATTTTATTGAGATATTAAATTTCTATGTGCGGTCTACCTTTCTTTTGCTTGAAGGGAATTCCTACGTGCAGAAGGAAGGTATCTACATTGGCTCCAGCGTTGCCCCTGTCCTTTGTGACATTTACTTAGCCAAGTGCGACCAAGCCATTCTTTTGTATATTGACGTGTTGCCTGTGTTTAAGGTTCTCAGGTACGGGGACAACTTTTCAGTGATTTGAATACCACTGTTGGTGTGACTGTTCGTTATGTCGTGCAGGATATTTTGAATTTTTTTAAGAACTGTGGTGCTCTAAAGTTTACGCATGAGCACCAAGATGGCCCGTTCCTGCAAGTGTTAGATCTACGTTAACAATTCACAAAGGGTCACATTTGTTGGTCCTACAATCCGCGGACTAAGAAGGGACTGTTCTCTTACGACCCCGCTCACTCAAATTTAGTGAAGTGGAGTATCGCGTCGTCTTGCCTCCGTGCAGCTCTTGAAAAGTCGCGTCGTCATGTGATGCATGACAGCTTCAGTCGACAAGTGCAAAGACTTGTGACCCTGGGCTTCCCCAGTTTGGTTTGCTTATTGTTGCAGGACACGTTGCTAAAGAAGTGTAAAGGGAAACCAAAGCGGTTTTGTATTTGAGGAAAAACACCTGAAACGCCTTCATTTGGCCTCCGGAATCTCGAATATCGAGATTAATTTTCAATTCAGCGCACGGAGGCTAGACAAATTAATTTTCAAAGTACCGCTGAAGCTCCTCCTTTCCGGGGTGTGACTTCATATTAAAAGTTTTCGGAATCTCCAATCTCGCGCATCTTCCGCGCCTATCAAGGCTATGCACGCAGACTCTCGCTATTTTCAAAAAGGTCAGAAAGAGACGTCACGACTGGTGTCAGTGCGGGGGAATATACCTGGCAAGATCGCAACCGCACGTGCTGCCCACACAAGTGACACGCCCTTGGCGGCCCAAAGATCCTAGTATAACGTCACGACTGGTCGGAGGTTGTTTGTGTTTTCTCGCGTTTAGTTCCATCTTCGGGAAGAACGAACGTGATATTCAGAGTCACGGGATAAACATACGCCAGAATTTACCTCTGACTCGTTTTTTTTTTTTTTTTTTCAAGAACTTTTTCAGTCTTCCTTTAAAGGGCGATTTAAACAGACTCAGAATACAGATTCCGGGAGCCGGAACCCGTACTGACGTAATCACTTCCGGCCCCCGTTAGGGATCCAAGTCTTCACGGTTTGGTTTGAACGGCGCGCGGCCACGGGTCCCCGCATACGGGAGCTCGGCGGAGGAGGGAAGCGCGCCGCGCTGATTGGCCGCGGAGAAAATACGGAAACCTACGTAACGACACGGTCGAGAAATTTGAAAATTTTTCAACCGCCGAATTTCCGAAGCCATCAGACAAGAAAGCCGTACAAAGATTTCTTGGGATGTGCGCTTACTACAGACGTTACGTTCGCAGTTTTTTTTTAAGATGTTTGCACTACTCACGCATCTGACGAATGACAACGTGAACTTCCAGGGGGAGGGGGAAGGGGGGGGGGGGGGAGCAAGAACAAGCGTTCAACGAACTGAAGGAAAGACTCCAGTCGCCCCCTATCCTCGGACACTTCGATCCAGCAGCGGAAACGGAAGTTCACATGGACGCCAGCAACGCCGGACTCGGTGCGGTACTCGTCCAAAGACAAGACGGAGCAGAGAGGGTGATCGCTTACGCAAGCCGGGCACTGTCCAAGGTAGAGCGAAATTACTTAACGACCGACAAGGAATGTCTCGCTGTCATCTGGGCGTTAACCAAGTTCCGCCCATACCTGTATGGGATCCCGTTCCGCGTTGTCACGGACCACCACGCACTCTTTTGGCTCGCCAACCTCAAGAACCCGTCAGGACATCTCTCTCGCTGGAGTCCATGACTGCAAGAATTCGACGTAACCATTGTGCATAAGTCTGGCCGCAAACATTATGATGCCGGCTGTTTGTCTAGGGCCCCAGTTGAATCTCCTCCCGACAGCACCGACGACGACGATGACGCCCGTTTTCTCGGCGCAGTTACAGATACCGACATGGGAGCACTTCAACGAGATGACCCGGAACTTCGCGCCGCGATCGACCACCTCGAAGGTCAAGGAAGTTCAGATCCGCGAGTCTTGGCCCGAGCTTGTCAAGCTTCGTTTTGCGGTGAGTAGTGCTCGTCAAGAAGAACTTCGGAACCGGCAACCCTGCCTGGCTGCTGGTTGTTCCCGCCAGCCTGCGAGAAGAAATCTTTCAAGCATGCCACAACGAACCGATGGCTGGGCACCTTGGCTACAGCTGGACGCTCGCCCGGATTCGTGACAAGTACTACTGGCCGAGACTCCCGAAAGCCGTCCATCTGCACACACGGTCGTGCCATGATTGCCAAAGACGCAAGAAGCCTCCGACGAAGCCAGCAGGACTCCTACAGCCGATACCTGCACCCACTACGCCCTTCCAGCAGGTCGGAATGGGTTTACTTGGGACGTTCCCAACGTCGACGCAAGGAAACCGGTGGATTATCGTCGCGACCGATTATCTTACACGATACGCCGAGACGAAAGCCCTTCCATCCGAAACAGCGGTGGAAGTCGCCAAGTTTTTCGTCGAGCCCATTTTCCTTCGACACGGCGCACCTGAAGTGTTTATCACAGAACGAGAGTCATCTTTCATGGCACAACTGACTCAAGAAGTTCTTCGGCTCAGTCACGCCAGCCATCGACGAAGAAACTATTATCATCCGTAGACCAACGGGCTAACGGACCGGCTCAACAAGACGATCGCCGACATGATCTCCTTGTACGTCGACGTAGAGCACAAGACGTGGGACGAGGTGCTGCCGTATGTATGTTTGCGTACAACACAGCGGTTCAAGAAACCACAGGAATGACGCCGTTCCAACTGGTACACGGCCGGACGGTTACCACGATGCTCGACACCGTGCTGCCTCACGTGCCAACCGACGATGGCAGCGACGACGCTCAAATTATCTCCTAACACGCCGGTATAACCTTCGTCGCCGAGGCGTCCACTTTCAACCCGGAGACCGGGTATAGGTGTGGACACCGATACGGCGCCGCGGTCTCGGAGAGAAGCTTCGGAAACGCTATTTCGAACCCTACGAGATCATCCGACACCTCGGCGATCTGAACTACTAAGTTCTTCCCGACGGAACGCGCCCATCTGCAAGACGCCAGCCACGACCCGAGGTGGTGCACGTCGTCCGGCTCAAGCCGTATTACGAACGATATAACTTTGAACTCTCATCAAAGAGTGAATTGTGAACTATGGCTCAAGAATCTGCTGTCCTTTTGTTGTGGATTTGTGTTTTCGTTTTGTGCAGCATTGGCACGATGCGCTTTTTTTTAAAGGGGGGTGTAATGCCGCGCCGCCAGCTGAACAAGTAGGTACGCGCTCGTGGCCTAACGGTTATCGCGCTTGCCTTCGCAGAAAAAGTCAAGGTTCGATGCCTGGCCACGGGTGCACATTTTTGTTGACTCTGTAATGTGATGTTCTGGTAAATTCGAGAACTATGTTGCTGATTCGACATTAGAATGTTCTTGTGATATCGTGCCAAGTGACGTCGTGCGGTGACGCGCAGGACCAGCGACAAGCCGGCGGTGTGATGTCGTGCCAAGTGACGTCGTGCGGTGACGTGCAGGACGGGCAGGCGAGCATGCGCCTTTCCTTCTCTTTCCTTCTCTTTCCTTCTCTCTTGTAAGCGTCGATAAGCATCGGCGCTGAACTATTTAAGCCGCGCTATCGCTTCAATAAATGTTCTTGTTGTTGGAGCAGGGTTTCCAGCGGCCCGCACGGTCTGGCCCGTGCGGGCCGCTGGAAACAGGCGTGATGGCGTTGGGTGGCCGCATTTCGGAGTTTGACGTTCATGGAAATTCGACATGGGAAGAATACGTCGAGCGCATCGAACTGTACTGTGCCGTCAACAAGGTGTTGGAGGCCGTGGACAAGAGGGCGGTGCTGCTGAGTTGCTGCGGGCAGGAAGCGTACTCCCTGATATCGACGCTCGTCAAGCCCCTACGACCGCCGAACGTGGAATACCAGGTCCTCATCGACACTGTACAGAACCAGATTCAGCCAAAGCCGTCCGAGCTGTATTCGAGGTACGTGTTTTCAAAACGGGACCAGGAATTTGGCGAGTCTGTGGCCGACTACGTCACTGCTTTGCGAAGGTTAGCTGAAACTGTGGGTTCGGCGGGGACAAGTTTCCGCTTACTGAAATGCTGCGCGACCGGCTGGTTTTCGGAATAGCCGACGGAGTCGCACAACAACGGCTCCTGGCAGAAAAGAAACTGACTTTCGAGGCAGCGTACGATCTCGCGGTCACGGCAGAGACTACAGCTAAGCAGCACCAAGCTATAAGCGAAAGACGACGAGAAGCGGAAGCTCAGCTAGAAATGACCGCGGAAGTAGGCTCGCGAGCTAAAGTGCCGAACGCGGAAAACCACGGAAGCCAGCGGGTCGCGGGGACCTGGGAAGAAGAGCACCAACGGGCGTTTGAAGGCCTAAAAAATTGTTAACATCGCAGTCCTTGCTTGTGCATTTTAACGAAAGTGCTCCGTATATACTCTCCTGTGATGCGTCTCCGGTGGGTGTGGGTGCTGTACTCGCTCACTGTGACGAGACGGCAAAGGAGCAACCCATTGCCTATGCGTCAAGGACGTTAACAAAGGCTGAGCGGAATTATGCTCAAATAGACCGAGAAGCATTAGCCGTGGTGTTTGGAGTGCGCCACTTTCATCAGTACCTAGCCGGGCGAAAATTTGTTATTCTCACGGACCACAAACCGCTGCTAGGAATATTTCGGCGAGAGAAACAAATACCGGATGTTCTGTCACCACGCATGCTACGATGGAGCCTAATGCTGTCGGCCTACGAATACCGGCTTGACTACCGCAAAACTCAGGATCATGCGAACGCTGATTGCTTGAGCAGGCTCCCGGTTCCAGCATTTCGGTTGGAAGCAGAAACGCCGGACGACGTATTGCTTTTCGAAGCCGCTGAGTACCCGCCAGTCACCGCCGCAGAAGTTGCTTGTTGCACGTCGCAAGACAGTCGGCTATCGGAAGTAAGGAAATGGATCATCGACGGCTGGCCAAAAGAAGGGGTACCGAAAGACTACGGTGCGTACGAGATAAGGCAGAACGAACTGTCCGTGCATCGTGACTGTGCGGTTTGGGGAAACCGCGTGGTAATCCCTGAGGTGCTGCAAAAACGTGTCCTCATCTTGATACATGCTAATCACCCGGGAGTGACGGCAATGAAAGCTATCGCGAGGTCCTACGTTTGGTGGCCGACGATGGATGCGCAGATCGAAGAATTTGTGCGGCACTGCAAGGCGTGCCAGGAAAACCGGCAAAGTGAGCCGAAAGCGCCTACGCATTTCTGGACGAAACCGGAGCGAGCATGGAGCCGAGGGCATATCGATTTTGCGGGTCCTGTCGATGGTGCAGTTTTCCTATACTTCGTTTCACCTTATGTCCGAGCGCGGACGATGTTATAAACCGAAGGGCCAATCAAACAGCGCAAAAAGAGAAATGTCATGGCGGGCTCTCTGCGCTTGATAGGACGTGCCGGCGGAAGAGCACGCACAAAAAGACGGCGAATACCGGCTGGTCCTATCAACTGCAGAGAGCACGCCATGACGTCGTGCCTCTTTCGCTGTTTGATTGGCCCTTCGGCTCATTACACCGGCCGCGCTCGGACCTAAGCTGAAACTAAGTATAGTGGCAGTTGATATGCTATCAACTGCCACTATACTTAGTTTCAGCTTAGGTCCGAGCGCGGCCGGTGTAATGAGCCGAAGGGCCAATCAAACAGCGAAAGAGGCACGACGTCATGGCGTGCTCTCTGCAGTTGATAGGACCAGCCGGTATTCGCCGTCTTTTTGTGCGTGCTCTTCCGCCGGCACGTCCTATCAAGCGCAGAGAGCCCGCCATGACATTTCTCTTTTTGCGCTGTTTGATTGGCCCTTCGGTTTATAACATCGTCCGCGCTCGGACATAAGGTGAAACGAAGTATAGGAAAACTGCACCATCGACAGGACCCGCAAAATCGATATGCCCTCGGCTCCATGCTCGCTCCGGTTTCGTCCAGAAATGCGTAGGCGCTTTCGGCTCACTTTGCCGGTTTTCCTGGCACGCCTTGCAGTGCCGCACAAATTCTTCGATCTGCGCATCCATCGTCGGCCACCAAACGTAGGACCTCGCGATAGCTTTCATTGCCGTCACTCCCGGGTGATTAGCATGTATCAAGATGAGGACACGTTTTTGCAGCACCTCAGGGATTACCACGCGGTTTCCCCAAACCGCACAGTCACGATGCACGGACAGTTCGTTCTGCCTTATCTCGTACGCACCGTAGTCTTTCGGTACCCCTTCTTTTGGCCAGCCGTCGATGATCCATTTCCTTACTTCCGATAGCCGACTGTCTTGCGACGTGCAACAAGCAACTTCTGCGGCGGTGACTGGCGGGTACTCAGCGGCTTCGAAAAGCAATACGTCGTCCGGCGTTTCTGCTTCCAACCGAAATGCTGGAACCGGGAGCCTGCTCAAGCAATCAGCGTTCGCATGATCCCGAGTTTTGCGGTAGTCAAGCCGGTATTCGTAGGCCGACAGCATTAGGCTCCATCGTAACATGCGTGGTGACAGAACATCCGGTATTTGTTTCTCTCGCCGAAATATTCCTAGCAGCGGTTTGTGGTCCGTGAGAATAACAAATTTTCGCCCGGCTAGGTACTGATGAAAGTGGCGCACTCCAAACACCACGGCTAATGCTTCTCGGTCTATTTGAGCATAATTCCGCTCAGCCTTTGTTAACGTCCTTGACGCATAGGCAATGGGTTGCTCCTTTGCCGTCTCGTCACAGTGAGCGAGTACAGCACCCACACCCACCGGAGACGCATCACAGGAGAGTATATACGGAGCACTTTCGTTAAAATGCACAAGCAAGGACTGCGATGTTAACAATTTTTTAGGCCTTCAAACGCCCGTTGGTGCTCTTCTTCCCATTTCCAGGTAGCATTGTCATCAAGTAAACGGTGCAGCTTCTCGGCTATTTCGGATCTTCCCCGCAAAAAAAATGTTGTAAAAATTCACCATACCCAAGAAGGCCTGGAGTTCCTTCTTGTTAGTTGGGGCCGGGGCTTTATGGATGGCCTCGACTTTCACCTCGGAAGGGTAGATGCCACACTTATCGATGCGATGACCCAGGAACTCGAGGCTTTCCTGAAACAACTCGCATTTGTTTGCTTGCACTCCGAGTCCAGCCTTAGCTAGGCGTTCGAATACATCAGTGAGCATGCGTTCATGCTCCTTGGCCGTTTCGCTGACCACCAGGATATCGTCCAGGTACACAGCTACTTTAGGTAGCCCAGCAAGGATAGTGTCCATTGCCCTTTGAAACAGTCCTGGTGCCACCGATACGCCGTACGGTAGGCGGCGAACTTTGTAGAGCCCTTGTACGGTGTTTATCGTGAGCAGTTCGGCAGTTGTATCGTCGACCACAAGCTGCTGGTACGCCTGTGCCAGATCAAGCTTCGAGAAGAACCGCCCCTTTCCTAGCTTAGCGAAAAGCTCCTTGCTGGTGGGTAGAGGATACACATTGCTCTTTACTGCCTGGTTAACCGTGTTTCGATAGTCTCCGCAGATTCTAAGCGAGCCATCCTTTTTCCGCACCACAACAATGGGTGTTGCCCATTCGGATTATTGGGTTGGCTCCAATATTCCTAACTACTTAAGTCTATTCAGCTCGGTCACAACATCCTCTTTCAGCGCAAAAGGAATGTTCCGGCATTTCAGGAACTTTGGCAGGGCGCCGTCCTTCAGCTCGATGTGAATGGGCGGTAAAAACGCGCCAGGCAGAGACCCGCTGAACACCTGCGGAAATCGGGCAGCGAAAATTTCTCGGCTCCTGCTGACGGAATGAAGACCCATTACTTCTATCTTCAACGGTCCGAACCAATCGCGGCCAAGCAAAGTGTTCCCGTCGTTCTTGACCACCAGCAGCGGCAACTCGGAATTTGTGCGGCACTGCAAGGCGTGCCAGGAAAACCGGCAAAGTGAGCCGAAAGCGCCTACGCATTTCTGGACGAAACCGGAGCGAGCATGGAGCCGAGTGCATATCGATTTTGCGGGTCCTGTCGATGGTGCAGTTTTCCTATACTTCGTTTCACCTTATGTCCGAGCGCGGAAGATGTTATAAACCGAAGGGCCAATCAAACAGCGCAAAAAGAGAAATGTCATGGCGGGCACTCTGCGCTTGATAGGACGAGCCGGCGGAAGAGCACGCACAGAGAGACGGCGAATACCGGCTGGTCCTATCAACTGCAGAGAGCACGCCATGACGTTGTGCCTCTTTCGCTGTTTGATTGGCCCTTCGGCTCATTACACCGGCCGCGCTCGGACCTAAGCTGAAACTAAGTATAGTGGCAGTTGATGCTTTCTCGGAACTGGGCGGAGGTGGAAATAATGACGTCAATGCACTCATCTGCAGTGATCGAGCGGCTGCGTAAGATGTTTGCAACATACGGACTGCCAGATTTAATTGTTTCAGATAATGGCACGGCGTTTACCAGCCGGGACATGCAGTCCTTTTTGAAGTTGAACGCTATTGAGTACATGTATACTGCTCCCTACCACCCTGCGAGTAATGGGAGAGCAGAACGCATGGTTCGTGAGCTAAAATGTGCACTGAGAAAGCAGAGGCAAGGCTCTCTAGCGTGCAAGGTGTCTCGCTTCTTGTTCAAGCAACATTCCACGCCACACTCGGAGTCCGGCAAGACCCCAGCAGAGCTTATGCTGGGCAGGAACCTGCGCTCGGGCCTGTCAAAACTTCACCCCGATGCGATGGACGTGGAGTGCAAACGGCAGCCTCCAGAACAAAGCTTTCAGTGCGGTGACTCTGTCTACGCAAGGAATTTTTGCCAAGGTCCTAAGTGGTTGGCTGCTCGTGTGCTACGGCGTCGAGGTCACGTCATGTACGAGGTCCAGACATCCGACGGGAGTATCCATCGACGCCACCGGAACCACGTGCGAAGGGCCTGGGAACCAACAACGCCAACCGGCGGGACAACAGCTTCGTTTGCCCTTCCGGGAACGCCCGGTTCGGAGCCTGGCCCTCTGGAGGCCGGGGTTTCCCTTCCGGGCCCGTCAAGTCTGGGGGCGAGGTCACCTGCGGTCGAGACTCCCGTATTGAGGCGTTCTTCTCGCCAGCGTCGTCCGGTGCACCGATACGGCATAGATGACTAGGGGGGAGGGATGTGATATCGTGCCAAGTGACGTCGTGCGGCGACGCGCAGGACCAGCGACAAGCCGGCGGTGTGATGTCGTACCAAGTGACGTCGTGCGGTGACGTGCAGGACGGGCAGGCGAGCATGCGCCTTTCCTTCTCTTTCCTTCTCTTTCCTTCTCTCTTGTAAGCGTCGATAAGCATCGGCGCTGAACTATTTAAGCCGCGCTATCGCTTCAATAAATGTTCTTGTTGTTGGAGCAGCTGTCTCTGCTTGGTCACTACAGTTCTACAGGCCGAACCGTCTACGCCCATTGTTCCAGAAGCCCACGCGTGTACAAAAGGGGCACTGCGTGGAAAGTCGCAGTCAGTCTCACGCTAGCGCCGGATTCTGCCTCTTCGCCGACATCGTCACAGGCTTAGGACACCTGTTCATTTAACTCTTTGTTTTGGCACAACTTTGCCTTTATTAAGCCTTTAATTTTTCTTCACCGAACGCTGTGTCCAGGGGGGGATGCAGGAATTTCCTGAGAGGGAGGGGGGGGGGGGGGTCAGGTGTTGGTCAGCCTACTATTTGTTTATGAACCCCCTCCCCCTCTCCCTCGTTTCACGCCCTAAATTTTACGCATGCAGAAATCAAGAGGGGGGTCAGGACATCCGGACCCCCCTCTAAATCCGCCCCTGGCTGTGTCGTCACTTTACCCGTGACAGTATTTTGTCTGCACTGCCGTAACCCCACTCCGTGGCGGTGGCGCCCAACGCAATTCGCTAAAGTCAAATTTTGGGGTTTTACGTGCCAAACCAACGACGGGCATCTGGCACGCCCCAGCGGAGGACTGAGGATTAATTTGGACCACCTGGGGATCTTTTGACGTGCAACCGAAAGCTCGGTTACACGGCGCCTCCTCCGCAACAAGCCTCCGTCAGAATGCGGGCACCTCGGCCGGGATTCGAACCCGCCACATGGGGATCCGTAGGCCAGCGCTCTCGCCTCGGAGCCCCCGAGAAACGCAATTTGCTAAAAGTGAGCGTCAGCTTTCTATCTTTTTTCTGCGGCTCTCTACCTCTCCCTCTATCTCTATCTCCATCTCTCTCTCTCTCTCTCTCTCTTTCTCTTTCTCTTTATCTGGGGCAGCCCGGAGAGCAGTCGTTCTCCGGAGCAGAGGGCGATGTATGTGTGAACACGATGTTTTTCCCCCGCTGGGAGTTCAACGGGAGCACTCGAGGAAGAGGTTCGGCATGCTCTGGTTTCTAGCCGGTGAGGAGACGAGCACGTCCGTCCCTGGCACCTAACCGGATATGGTTAGGTGCCTTTTTAGTCGGCCTAGGATGGATTATTTGAATATTTACCATCTAGCTATTTACCTTTTTTGAAGAAAACACTCCGATAGAGCATCACTTCTTGTTTTAGATTTTCTGTGTCTTACAGAATACTTTCTCAATCTCACAAGTTAGCAAACATTTGGTGTCCGAAAAATAATCTATAGACCGACACGCGGCCCTGACGTCACGCAGCTGCGGTAGCGCTGTCAACGCCACTGCGCAGGCGCAGACGCTTCACTTTACGCGAATTCGGTTTCTGCGCACGCGCAGTGCCCACACGGGGTGTGGGCAAACGCGGGCTTGTTTGTAAACAGCGTGTCTGCCTATAAGCGGTAAACCTGCGACTTCACCTGTTTTTCGTCATTCAGCATATTGTTAATCAGGTTGTCGACCTGCTTTCTTACTATGCATCCGTACCTTTGTCGTCTTAATAGTTCAGCTTCCTTCTGACTAGTGTTAGCGCGTTAAGGCCGTAGACAATGTGCAGGAATTGACTCGTTTCGCCGCCGAATCTGGTCAAATTTAACTACGAGTATTACCACATGCATCGTAAGCTGTTCGTAAAAGAAGTTTGCCACTTTTAGTTGAAACAAAATTATAGTTCACAAAATGGTTTTGTGACACTGTTTTATAAGTCGTGTGCTATACGGACATCGCGCATAATTAAGTGGAAATTACATAAAACACTATCAGCAGCAGCGAGCACGCTGAAACCGAAACCAACCAAAATATTGATATTTGTTAATGTTATTAACGATGGTATGAATTCGAAAGTACGATTGTTTGCAGACGATTGTGTCGTTTATACATGTATAACAGACAACTAGAGTCCCTCACGGTTGCAGGCTGACCTGAATAAAATAGAGCAATGGTGCAAAAAGTGGAAGAAGGAAGGCAATGTTAAACATGCGCCCATGTTTGTTTTACCCGCAAAACCAAGACGAATACTGCAACTGGTTGTAAGTTGAATGAGGAATTTGTACCCAAGATCCAAGCAGTTAAATATCTAGGAGTCGCGCTATCAGCTGACTGCACTTGGAACGCTCATATTGACGATGTTGTATTTGCACTTAAACTGTTTCAATAGAAATTTTAAAAGTTCACTAAAACAGTTAAGGAGCTCGCCTATATTAACAATGTACGACCAGTACTGGAGTAGGACTGCACCGTCTGGGACCGTTCGCAGCAAAACCATGTTGTTGCACTAGAGCGAATTCAGAATCGTGCAGGCTCAATTCGTCAGTGACGCGGTACGACCGTTTTGAGAGTGTCACCATATGATTTAAAAGTTAGGATCTCTGACCTCTATGATAGGGGGCTAGATGGCGCATTGAGCAAACAGGTACTGAAGCCACCGGAAGCAGCGGCTTGTCCCGGAAGTGAGCGCTCGGCAGGCATTGTGACCCTTCCGAGTGCAGGTTCGAAAAGCGTCGAGGGCGCTGGATTTTCGTTTGTTACCTCAAGAGAGCCTGCTTGTTACGCAGTAAGAGCGCATGCAGATCCTGAGAAGCATCATGGGAAGCCATTTATAGTAAACATTTTTAGATTCTAGTTGATCGAGTGTACATAAGTCCCAAGTTCAATTGCCTCATTTTCGGGATTTAATTCGGAGCATGATTATTAAAACACACTCAAAGACACCGGAAAGTACGGACCAAAACATCGACTGAATGCGCTAGAAAGCCCAGCAGACGCCCGACTTCCGGGACAAGCATCAAACTTCCGGTAGCTTCACTTAGGCCCTGCTCGGAGAGCGGCTATGCGCCTTCCAGCCCCCTATAATAGAGATCAGTGGTTATGGTAGTATCCATTCGCACAACGACGAAAAAATTTGCGCCTGAAGTTCTTATACAGTATCTCTTATAATACAACAGGCATCAGTAGCTCATCATATTTATTACCTCAACATTGCTTATCCAAAAGAAAATATCACAAACATAAAATACGTAAACTTCGCTCCTAAACCGAATTAAGCGAAAATTCGTTTTTTTGTTATTGTTTTTTTTTTGTACAATCCATTAAAGGACACTTGCAAAAGATAAAAAAACTTTTTTTAAAACAGCCTAGTTGGGAAAATAATGTCAAACGAAGAAACAAAATTTTACAGCTGTATTTACGGCGCAAGACGAATTTGAAGTTGTCACCCGCGGGTAGCCGCCGCTGGTCACGTGCTAGACCTGTGCGCCGCCCTGCTGCCCGCCGCCACCGCAAAATAGACCCTTTGCAAAAATCCCAAAAGCCCGCGCGCAGCCGCGCGACGAATAATGGGAGTCCTCGGTACGCCCCTCCGCCTGCTACCACGTGACCACGTGCATACGCGAGCAGGCGCAGGTTAGCACGGCAAACTCTTATAAGCAGCCGAGTCGGGCGAGCGACGAGCCGACGGCTCGTCGCTCGCCCGACTCATTTTTTTCTTTTGTACCGGCTCTGTCGTCTGCTGCACCAATACTTTGTCGAACTTGTTCGAATCCTGCCACGGTTGCGGTGCAAAATAAGTGGATTCGGTGGCACTTCAATACGTAAAGGATAAGTTACGACGAATAACGCATTCAAATAAGTTTATCTGTCGCGATGCCTTTACGCTGCCAGACACGGTACGCCGCCAATGATGTACGACTCGGCGGATGGGCGGGATGGCTGATGGCTGCAACGGCTGCTGGCGGTAGCTGCCGGGACGCGCGCGCAGTCGCGGAGGCGCAACGAGAAAGCGCGTGATGTGTGCCGTCCTGGCGCTGCACGTTTTACAAAGGGTCTATTGACGGCACCGCCGCACGCTGAGCGTGGTGCGCCGCCGGTTCAATGTGTTTCTCCACACCGCCACTGCCACCGCCGCCGGAAAGGGGACACTCCATCGCGCCGCTGCCGTCAATTTCTGACGGGCGCACAGGTTTATCACGTCTGCTTGCGCTTTTTCAGGAGATTCCTTTGGGCTCCAAAAAGTTACTTATTAATCTTCATTTTTTTGTTGCACTTCAAACGAAGATGAATAAGTAACTTTTTGAGACCATTGGAAGCTTTCGAAAGAGCGCAAGCACCACGTGATAAATAGCGGCCAGTCACGTGATAAATAGCGGCACTTTTGCGCGGCGCCCTAGGGCGCCAAATACAAATTCTTTTCGCACAGTAAATGTAGCTCTAAATTGTTTTTCTTTTTCGTTGTAAATTCGTTTTATGAGTTCCTTTTGCCATCCAGGCTGTCTAAAAAATGTTTTTTATATTGCATGTGTTCTTGCTTTTTAAGGACTGTGGAATGCATTTTTTGTGAAATTGTTTGTGCCGCAAATGCTGAAATTTGTTCTCGTATTTATTCACCCCCTGCGATAATGCCTGATGGGGCTGCAGGACCACCATGAATAAAGAATAAAGAGCAAAGAAGCCATCTAATAATCGTACAACTGACAGCGAAATGTAGACAGGGGTGAGGTGATGTCAACGTGAGGTGGCACAATGCTGTTATATAATGTCTGTTATAATGGCGAGTGAGTCAACAACCTTTATCTGCCTGAGGGGTAACTACAGAAATGAAAAGGTCGCTAAATTCCACGATATACAAAATTAACTCAGGTGTGCCCGAATCTCTGTTTTAGGGGTTTTCATATTTGCTATATATCTTAAGGTGTATTTCGTCTGCTCTTATTCATCTTTCTTTGCTGATGGTATTAAAAATATCGTGAAATTCGAAAACTCAAAGCTCCAATACGACATTAGTTCCCTCAACGAAACATCAAACAAGGTTTATCTAAATTATTCAGAAGCTACAGTGGTGACGTTTTCTCTGAAGGTATGTTTCTTTTATTGTATGCGTGGAAATTACTCTCTGGCGTGAGTGGTATAAGAGATCTCGGCGTTATTTTTGATGCAAGCCCACAATTGGATAACGTAAAGAAAATAGTTTTAGCGTCTGTACGAGCCCAGGGAATGGCACGTTATTTAACCAGGGAATTTAACAACCCATCAGCCTTCCTCCTACTATATTTATGGTGCCTGGAGCGCGTCTCCGACTGGTATGTTTAGTGTCCTATCCCTCCCACACATCAAAAGTGGCCCCCAAGTGGCAACAAATGACGTCACAGAAGCCGGAGTGTCATGCTGTTGACTGTCGCGATCCACGCGGGTGGCCGTAGAAATGCTGGCGAAAAGCACGAGCGAACGCGAGTGTCGCTGTCGTCACGGCGTCCCAGGCGTCCCAACTTCCGGCTGCCATAGCTTCCGTGGACTGTGACAGTGGAGAGCGACCTGCAGCAGAACAGGCGTCTGCCATATATACTACAACTGTTAGGACGCCGCCAGGATCGCAATCGGCGACAGCATGACACTTCTATGACGTCATCAGGCGGAAATCGAGGGACCACCTCTTTGGACGCGGTAAACACACCAGTCAGAGACGCGTTCCAGGCACCATACTATATTGCTCATTGAGTCGTTCCTAGTTAGAATACACGTCAGTCTCCCGAAACGGCATCTGCAAAACTAACTCCTTCAGAATAAAACGTGTGCAAACAAAACGCATGTTTATTTTTAAATACCGTTATCTGAATGAGAATGGGCATCACCTGAACTACGAATCTTTGCTAAAGCTCGCGAACTTACTTTACGTCAACGTTGGGAGAAAGCAGATTTCTTCAAAACACTGCGTGGTTTAATTGATTCTCCGGGTTCTTTGTCTACAGTGTGTATAAGGGTGCACCGAGTGTCCACGTGGCTGAGATCGACATCTTATGCTGCTATAAATCTTAGTTCGCTCCACCCAATATTTAGGCTCTTAAATGATTATAACTGGTGCACCGAAAAACTCTATATTTTTAACTCGTGCCGTTAGAAGTTTGGTAAACATATGAGCACCTGTTTAAGTCAGTACGTAGCTACGTAACATGAATTATTTAAACTAATTGCCTCAAAATTCGTCGTCTGTGCAGTTTGCACTTTTATGTATACAAAGTGTATTTACCTTCTCGTGCTAAAAGGTACTGAAATCAAGAATTTATTTTTTAATTCATCTTAAAACCTCCCACCCAACGTTTGAACATTTGTTCTGCGTTGCAAATGACTTAAATTTATTAGTTTCAAAAAGTGATAGACAATTCTTTATATTTATGCTGTGCACTTCGAACTGTTTTTACTACTCGGGCTGCAATTGGTTGTTTTCTACGCATTGTCAATGTATTCGTTGTGTTATTATTTTGATGTTTTAAATTTGTATCCTTAATTTATCGTGTGTGCAAGTTTTGCTTTGCCTGCACCACGAGCGCATCGCTGTTCTTGGGCACTAAATAAAATTGATTCTTGATTCTTGAATATCATTATTAACTGATCTGTGAAAACAGTCAATTCTTCAAAAGAAAACACAACTTTATTATGTGTTTTATTTATTAGGTACCATAGCTTCCAACGGATGAAAATCATGTGGCGAAGACCTCTAAAGCAATCAATAACAGATGTAATTATTTCATCGCTTGCAGCGAACAAGCAAATTCAAAATTATGTAAATAAGTTTAGGTCGTCATGGTGGAAAAACATACTGTATACAAATAGTGTTAAAAATAAAAGTTGCAATATTTAGTACCACTCGTAAGATTATTCCTGAAGATTGTCCAACATATAAACCTTGCATGCACACGTTCTGTAAGTCGTATGGGGTTTCTTATGATATAATAAATGTTTATGATTATCTTAAATTTTGCCGCTACAGGAAAATCAGTATATATTTTGAAGAATATTACGCATTCTCTCGTCACTGCGTTCTGCGCCGGAAGCAGCCTGACCGTATTTAACGAACAAACAATGGCGGCCCCGTTTCTGTTCCGGAATGCTGTCATCTGTACGGCCTTGCCGCTGCCAGCGCGCTAGCATACTAGCGCAAACTTCCGGTGCCGCAGAAAAAGTGCCGATCCGTCTCTTTTCGGTTCTCCCCGCAAACACCTGCGCCTAGTTTCACTGGGCGCGTCTGATGACCGGCCGTCCTCGGTCAGAGTCCCAACCGATCTGGCGTTGCGGGCCACGATCGGCTGGCGCCTAGCGACGAAACTGCTCCAGGTTTAGTGGGCGACGCGAAACAGACGAGGCTTCGTTCTTTGCTCTGGCAACTGGGATTGTAACGTGCCCGCGCGACTCAACGGATTCTGCCTTCACCGAAGATAAGGTTGTTAAGGCGGGGAAAAGCCGATAACAGTTTATCAGGAGCGTGCTCCTCTTTTTTTTTTTTTTTCTTCTTCTACCTTTCAGCGTCTGCGGGGAACCTCTCCCGGTGTGGTATGCCTGCGAGCATCAGGGGGTTAAGCGTCTCATGACGAACAATGTCGATCCCGATCAGTGATTGGTGAGTCCTTCTTTGATTTAAGAGATTGAAGAATATGTCGCTGCCTGCTTTGATTCCACTAACAAATGGCGTTGCAAAGAATCCATATGGCGTTTCTAGGCTCTTATAATACGATGTCTAAAACCTTCGTACGGTCTTCGAAATATATGGAATCTTGGGAACGCACTGGGCTACATCAAAAGATGCTGCAGATATCGTACAAGTCGGAAAGAATGTATTCGTTCGTACGGTCCGTTAGAACTGAATAGGTTTTACCAACTAAGAGGAACATTTGTGCCGACTACTATTTGGCTGAAGTAATACATAAGAATGAGTCGTGTATTTTGCCATGTATTTGTATATTTTAATTTTTTTTTTCTCTTGAAGAGCGAAGTCACATTCAAGCCTTTATCAGGGCTCGCATTTTTTCTCTAAGTGCTCATTTCGCAAAAAAGAAAAAAAAAAAACGCTAGGTTTTACTGTTATATTTTGTTTATCTTCTCCATTTAATGCGTTTTGTACTAGTTATAAATAATTTTGTTTCGTACACTGTTACTTAAAGCAAACAGTTTCCTATTACATTCATTAATTTTTGCTTGATTTTCATAAAAGCAACATGCGTTATGTTGTGAAATCCCGTGAGAGATTAAACGGGGACTTGCTTTGCTTAGGTGTCCAATATCCAAATAAAATGTGTTTCGCTGATGCTTTAAGACGTCAGTTCTTTCGATATCAGCAGGAATAACGTCCGCAGCAATTGCTCCTTTCCAATACAAACTCGTTTAAGTAACCTTTGTGCGAAATATAAATATTTTTTTTATTCTGATTCTGCCTAAAATAGTTACTTATACATTTATTTATTTATTTATTTGTCACGCGAAGATAAGGGTGAGTTAATTGAACACATAAATATTTTTCATTTTTATTACACTCACTTATTTGTTTATACTGATCCCTTTAGTTGCTAGCACGCCATAGATCAAACTATCCAGAGAATAAGCAGCGTGAGAAATTTTGTTTACCTACAAAACCAAACATCTACAGCTGCAAAATTCTTATTTGAAGAGTATGATTGAACGTTGCAGGAAAAACAATTCTTTATAATCTAGATTGTGCATTTTCGTAAAGCAGTAGAGACATCAATTTCTCTGAGTGCGGTTTCTTTTACTCGAAAAAGGCGAACGGCATCCCTATTATAAAAGCAGCATAAAATACGCGAAGATTATTTAAACTATTTATCACGGCATATTTGGCACTTGGTTGTTTCGGCTTGGGTTGTCGGGAGCGGATCTTGGGCTGACGTCACGGGGAACGGATATATGGTGCCGCTCACGTGGATTGGAAAAGCAGTGACGCAGTCGGTGGCTCCGTTGACGGCTCTATTTCTAAGCACTGGGTGTCAGGAGTTCTTGGTCCCACGGGACCGCAGGATGCAGTTTGGGCTTCTCTAATGTCACTCCGAGAAGCTGGCTCTCAGTCATCCAAAACCGAAACTAACGAAGCGATATTAGGTTCTTACATAACCATGGCCTAACAATAATAATAAATGAAAAGCTTCAAAAATAATGAAACAAAAAAATACATATTTACTTCTTTTTCCCCTTCGTTATTGTAACACTACCAGCACTGTTTCATTCATCAAATCTTGGGGTAATTTACGCTGTGTTTCGAAATTAAAGATGACATTTTTTATGTCATCCTCGATCACCCGCACCAGTGCGCACCGGGGCAGCGAGGTTCGCCCCATCGTCTTCGATCAAGTGCACCGGTGCGCACCGGACGTCCTCGATCAACGGAGCGCACCCTCCCGGTGCAGCTTTTCGTTGCCCCAACGCGCACCAAGAAAATCGACGGTGCGCCGGGGTGCAGTCCCATCAGGCATTGCGGCCAGGAGCGGGAATCGAGGATATGGCGGGAATAGCAAACGCGCAGTCTATCGAGGTGGCGACCTTGCGAAGACGAACACGCCTCGCAGCTGCACTCGATTAATTCCTCAGCTCTTCTGAGAGCGAGACGACGATCTACTTACCATCGCCGCGATTACCGTCGATTGCTGCGGTGGCAAGGAGCGCCCGAGAGGTATGAACTTCGTGGAAAGCGTTGCGAGGTGCTTCTATCCCAAGCAGCACACATGGTCCCCCGGATATTCTCAGGATGTCCCGACGTTCCAGGGATGTCCTGTGGATGTGTATAGGACATCTGTGCTGCTAGGGATGACACCGAGGTACGGCCATTATGTGGTGGTTCTCTTTCTCGAACCACGAATGATGGGCGGCATATACCTGTGGAATCGTCACCCGCTTCGTGACCCCATCGATAATCACGTCCACGATGTTCATTCGTGTGGGACCGCCAAATCCGCGAGTCAATAAACAGGAGAGATTGACAGCAGACGGGCACCGCGCGCGAACACGCAAGAAAAAACGAACAAAACGCGAGGTGACACATGGTGGAGCTCGCCGCGGTGCACCGCCGCGGCGCAGTTTGTCTTCGATGTTGCACCGACTTCGTGCTGCACGACCGAGGAGCGCTGTGCACTGTCCATGTTTCAGGGCGATTCCGGTGCGAGTTGATCGAAGATGCTATTAGACTAAATGAATGGCTGAACCTCAACGTGACCTCAAAAAAGAAAGCCCAGCGGAATTCGCTCTCACAAATGTAATAAACGAACTTTTAACGCAAATGAAAAACAAAGTATATATGCTCGGTTTTTGTCTCGATCCTGGAAAGTCATTTGTTTCAATTCAGCGCAAAATTTTAATTTTAAAACTTTAGTCGCACTGCGTACGTGAGGTTCCAGCTAGTCTAATGAAGTCGAACCTATGTAATACAGCTTGTTTATATGAACAAAATTAATTCCCTGACACTTGAAGTAAGACATTATGTGCCTCAAGGCTTCATATTAGGCCTACTCAAATTTCTTATTTACAAATGACATAAAACAATTTAAGATTATCTACATATTGTAATGGACGCTGATGGCACGAATGGTTTCTTCAACGGCAGCGCAAAAACAACTTTGCAGCTACAGGCAAATGTCTATCTAGTGAAACCTTAAGATCGTTTAGAAGAAATGAACTTCAGCTTAATGTGGACAAAACAAAGTGCATTATATTTAGTCCCCATAATTACGCAAAATAACCCGACAATACAACTGAAATTTAATAATATCCACACGAACAAAAGTTGTTGATGTATATTTGTTTTAAGCAGCAGTTTACCTGGAAAACTATGGGCCTAAACTAAGAAGTAATAATTGAAATCGGTCGGTTTTATATACATAGTATCAAATTTAATGCACAACTGAATTTAAAAGAATATTATTCACTCTTTTATTGGAAACGTTATGAAATTCTTGCCTGGCAAGGAAGGGCAATAAAAAAAAACTATAATGAACAACTTACACTCCAGAAAACAGAATCATGGAAATATTCACAATTTTTACAGTAGTTAATATATTAAAAATCACGTGTTACTTAAAAGAACAAAATTGATTGCTCAATTATTTATGCAAAAAATGTACAAACAGAAGCTTTATCAAATAGATTCAGTTCCTTAACAACACTATGAATCAAGAGATACTAAACGAAAACCGCTGAAAATGAGAAGAAATTTCGGTAAATAAAAATTAAATTATCAAGTTCCTGGACTGCTAAACATTTTTATAGATCATGCCGACTTTTTGATTTCATTTCATACATACCAAACGATATAGAAAACGTTAATTTCCAACACAATTGTCTTAAAAAGCAGCATTTCAAACTCTCGTGATTTACAAAAATTTGCACTAAACATGGCAGCATTCTGAATTTTTTTTATTTGTGGCAAGCTATCAAAACAGTTTTTTTTTTTGCCGCAATCCTGAGTCCAGTGTTTTTTTTTTCTGCTTTAATAAGGAGTCAATGATTATTGTTAAATTTGAAATTAACTTTTGTACATGTTATTATTTTATCCATGATTTCGCAAAAACAAATCCTTCGTGACAGGTTTTTCAAAGATGAAAATTTATTACTTTCACATACTGCGACCTCAGTTCAGGTTATTTGAAGGAGTGAGGCTACAAAAGCTCACAGTAGTGTGTAATAAATTAATAACAAAAAACACACTAAAACAACAATTATGAACAGCAACACATTAATAAAAGAAAGATGCATAATGGCTGAAAAAAGCTTTTTGTATGCAAGCATGCGTGTAGTCTCGTCGGCGTTGTTCCACAGCTTAACCGTACAGCAGATAGAAATAATGATTAAACAATTATTATGAAAATGAAGTGGCACGATGTTTATATGATAAAATCGTCTGTGTGAGATAGCGCACAATGATGTGTAGATGGCGCACAAGGATGTGCATTTATTGCACTGAATTCCACAGTCCACATTAACTACTCTGCAATATTTTGGGGCCTGGTCTAGTCTTACATATAAATGACACAATAAATACTCACTATTATCTACATATGGTGATGGACCCTTATGGCACAAACGTTTTCTTCAACGGCAGCGCAAAAGCAACTCTATAGCTACAGGCAACTTTTTACCTAGTGAAACTTTTAAAAGGGTTCGAAAGAAATCAACTTTAGCTTCATGTGGACGAGACAAAATAGATTATATTTGGCCCCATCAATAAGCAATATACCTCTACACTGCAACTGAATTTTAATAATACCCACAAAAACAAAAAACGTTGAAGGTTGTTTGTTTTTTTTACAGCACAATAACGGAAGGTATTTCCGAGGTTCTGCTGTCACCAGCATTTCGAGCTGAGTACAAATAAATATTATCATTATCATTATCATTAGTTGCTCCATGGTTCGACGGAAAAAATAGACTCAGGTTTCAGAAAAGTCATGGCGGCGGAAAGGAAGAAATGTCTCTCGTGCCAGCTAAAATTATATCTGACTTCCTTCGCCTCAGCAGATTCTAGCAAATTAACGTTGCTTTTTAAATGAGGGTCCCAAACAACGAATCCATACCTTAAAATTGATCTCACTAGCGATTTATATTAATTTTATTTGACCTTCTTGGCAGAACATTTTGAAGTTCGTTTGACATATCCTAGTCTTCTAGGGCGCGAGAGGAAATACACTCAACGTGCTTGTCCCATTTATTATTGTGAATAAAGAAAATTCCTAAATATTTCAATTTTGTAACTTCATTTGAAACCACAGGTGCCTTCTTTTTGGCAACCTATATTAATACGAATCTGTTAACGTTGTTATTCATTTGCCGTTTTTACTCCACATAAACAAGTACAGAAAGGATTTATTAAGTAACTGTCGATCGTTTGCGGAAATAATGCAATTATACAAGACGCAGTCATCGGCATAAAGACGGAGTTCAGCCGGTATGTTCCCTACAATATCGTTAATATAAGGATTGGAATAATGAAAAGAGGCCCTGACACAGATCCCTGTGGTACACTTGAGCTAACCAATACTTCGAGGATTCAGTGCCCCCCCCCCCCCCCAAGAAAATTTATGACCCTGTCTTTTGAGTAATCAGTGATTCAGTAGGGTAAACATAACTTTTTAAGTATAACTTTTAGCTTTAGAAGTAGCTTAGAGTACCAAAAAAGTATGAAACGTTTTAGCATAATCTATGAAAAAAAACATCAACTTGACCAAGAGAGGTCAAGTTGATGGGTTTTTTTTTTCATTCATCCAGCAATGAGGCAATGTCAGATGGGAGTTTCAGCAGTTGCGTTGAGCTTGAAAAATTGCGACGAAAACCTTGCTGTTGGGAACAAAGTCATTAATGACGTTCAAGATACTCGTGGATATGTTTATCGGTTGTAGATTCCTGGAGATTCTTGGAGGTGGATGTAAATAATGGATCTAACATTTATGAAACTACAACGCTACGGCTACCATGACTTTTCTATTTCTTTATTATTTATTTATTAAAATGCCTGCATCGCCTAAAGAGGCCCTATAGTAAAGGGCAAAGGTATAAAACGTTACATTGCAAATGAATACAAAAAAGACTATATATCAAGTAATACACAACGTTTAAAAATAAAGACAATGAAGAGGGAGAAATGTATAAGTTGTTTTGAACCTTCTGAAACAACAGCTCGGACAATGTTGTTTCCGCTGTCGTTGAGCATGTCTAACATTTTTGTTGTTTATAGAGACGCATGTAGATTTCGTACGCATAAATCTGCGAGGTTGTAAAGCTCGCTTGCACCTTTACATTAAATGTATTATCGTGCGAGAGGTTACTTCTTCTGCGCGTATCTTTATTTTTTCGACAATTGTATTTACTTTCTGAAAACTAAGGGGGGTAGAGCCCTCATTCGAGCAGAAATGCTTATTGTCTCAACCTCCCCACCAGGCTTGGCCCATGAGATTCAAAATGGCCATTAAATCGATTTAACTCGAAACTTTGTTTCTATTTCCTTCTTAATTTAGTGCATTTGTGGGCAGTCAGCATAGATTACCTAACGTCACCATTCAAAACCAGGGACAGAAACGTCTTACAGGATCAAAAGTGCATATGATAGTTGCCTGATTAACCTGACGGCTTGATATTAACGGTTTGTCTGCTACTGAAGTTCATCGCATAGGCAACCCCTACCTT
Source organism: Ixodes persulcatus (assembly GCA_013358835.2). NCBI lineage: Eukaryota > Metazoa > Arthropoda > Arachnida > Ixodida > Ixodidae > Ixodes > Ixodes persulcatus. The sequence goes on from JABSTQ010009985.1 coordinate 52,066, forward strand.
ATGCGCATCAATGACGGAAAAAAGGAAATGTTGCCGAAAGCACTGCGATAATTGTCGCTGAAACGCAATAGTATTTTCGATCGTCATGGACTGCGTAATCGCATTCGAAGCATGAAATACTTTTCGAATGGGACCCCCTAATCTCAATTTGTTTGTCCGTCCATTCGGTCGTTTCTGCATTTCTCCGCTAAATATATAGGAGAAATCGACGTCAAGTGACATCAAGATATGGCGTGACACCAGGATTTGACGAGATGTCGGATCATGCGACAATGTCGCCTAATGTCCAATCACGTGAGAATTTCCCCCTCTAAATATAGCTGCGAAATTGATGCCACTAGACGTTATGGTATTCCATGACACCAGGACTTGAAGGTGTGACGTAGATTTCCTCGCCAAAAATTAGCGAGGAAAGTGATATTACTTGATTTGCAGTCATCTGACCTCACGTCACGTAGCACAATGTCTTGTGACCTCACTCCACTAAATTACTTTTTATTGTATTCTATTCAATTTTAAAGGTAATTTGTGACTGCCTGGGGCTGAGCTGGTTGGTATGACATGCTTCTGAAGGTTTCCAGCTGAACGTAGAGGGAAAAACGAAGGAGTAAAGAAAAAGAGACACACACTGCTGGACTATCAACCATTTACTGAAATTCTTCTTTTTAATCTACCCTCACGAATTATACTATTGAGGTCCGCTCCTTCGTCTTTCTCTCTACGTTCAGCTGGAAACCTTCAGAAGAATTTTAAACGGTAGCTCTTTGAATACTGCATGTCGTACATTTTCGGACAGAAGGTGGATGTCACTGGCAACAATTTACAAAATTGCTTTAAATGTGGTGCGAAACGTTTGGGGGAATGTTTCGTTGACGTCCCTGAAGTCTTCTATATCGTTTGAACCCAATTCACCTAATTTTGTTATTGACCTCTTTATTTCCAGCGCACGAATCTTCTATAACGTGCCAACCCCTTTTTTTTGTAATATTATTGCTACCAAAATGTTTTTATTACTATACGTATAAAGATAAGCCTAAAAGTCTACGGTTGCTTCATTGCGTGTTCCGCTGTTGGTGAAAGGAATGTTAATAAAAGTCTAGACCCAATAAAGAGCCCTAGGCGCAGTGGTTGAGCATCGGGCTTAAAATCGTAGGATTCTATTTGCTTCTGGGGACGTTCGGAGTTGTTATCATCCTTCTAACTCTCCCGCCTATGCGCATTCGTTTATTTCATTCAAAAAGGAAGGACGAAACCAAAGTGCCGAATGTTTACTCATCAGCTCATTAAAAAAAATTGTACATAAATTCAAAAATATGTAATTTTTCTGGTGGCAAAGTAATGCCTTAGTTACTTCTTTTGGAAGGGACAACAAGGAAGACATACCTGTTTCGACAGAGCAACATAACGGTATTTAGTTGCTCTGCAGATGACTGACAGTAGCCTTCTAGTAATCCACCTACGCTTAAACCAATGCAGCAAAAAGGACGAACGAGGATAGACCAAGGTTTCTAATAATTCTCAAGCCCAGTAGAAGCAACCGAGGCTCGTTCGTTCTATATTTCAGCAGCTTGTATTGTTTTTCGCGCTGCGTCTGTAAGCTTAGCGTTGGCCACCAGTAATGGCAGTTTGAAATATAAGCAGAAAATGCCTTACTCTTAGAGCAGAAGTAACACGTTCCTTTTGGAATCAAGTAACTTACTTGCTTATTACTGAGGTGCATAACGAGTGCATGGTTGCATTTATTTCCCGAAAATAAATGCGTATGAATGCCAAAAAAAAAAACATTTGCAATCTCCAATCATGCTACTATTATTTGTACATCAAACGTTGCTATTATAGAGATGATGCTCTACCAAAGAACAGCGCCCCAGTCACGGTTCATTTAAAAAAAATGGCACAAAGGTGAAATTCAAAAGTATAAAAATTGCGACGTTTCTCTGAATATTTTGTTAGGTAAACCCGCGAGTAATAAAGAAAAGAAGCGCATGCCTACTTGAGCAATAACGCGTATGAATGAAGATTCAGCACAAATATTGACAAGCAACTGCTTGCGATTTTCTCCTTCTCTTGAATTTTCTGTTGGTGAGCTGGTTAGCAGGAAGAACTGATTGGTTGGAAACGTTTTAATCCGGCGCCGAGTGCCGCAGAGCGCCACCTCCAAGGTTTTTCGCAACCCCTGAAAAGCGTTTTCGGGAACAGGCGGATTCCGTTGACGCTGGCCGTGATCCTGGGTTGCTGGGCGCCGTGGCGTTCCTTATCGGCGGAGGCGGCATCCCTTCCCTGCGACGTCTTCGACGACCCGCAGGGGCTATGCAGGTGCACGCTGCAAGAAAAGACACCGACCAACGACTCCCATAACCAAGTATGGGTGACCTGCGTCAACATCACCAGCCTGGAACACCTGTCTCTTGTATTGAGTCCCATGCGTGGCAGGAGAATCGACAAATTCCAGCTGGGCCTCTCGAGGGTGCGCCGCTCTATCTATTTTGGCTGGGCGCCTACGGTAGATTGATATAAAATAACTTAACATGTGTTTTAATCCTCCGGATACGCGTACGAAGTTACGTTATCGAAACTTAATTTTAGAATATTCTGTTGATAGAAAACATTAACTATATAATGTGTTCAATAACCTCAAAGAGCTTATAAAAATAAAGCTGGTCGTATGTAAGTTTTATACCAAGTCATACGTTATCGTCTTTTTATTGGATATATACAGGTACTTTTACAAGGTTTCTAGGTATGTAACAAAAGTAACCCACCCCTCAGGGGCCAAAAAGGAAAAGTAGAGGAAGGTAAAAAAACTCTATTTTACACGGGACACGACTTCCACTGGTGGTTCTAAATTTACAGTCGCAAGAGTATTGCGACAGGTTCCAAAATCGCTAGTATCACCGGGTTTGACAATGCAACGGTTCTTACTGTTCTGGTAGATGCAGAAGTCACGAACCTTTTAGACGTATACTTTTTTGTTTTTTATTCTCTACAAAAACAAATTACACATCCTTTGGAAGATATTTAACCACACCACAGATGATAAGTCGAAATTAAAACTTTACAGTTCATCAAAAAGGCAAGTGAAAGGACATTGAGATTTTTACACATATTCTTGCGATTCCTGTGCTGATGCGGCAAAACATTAGGGTATTAAGAAAACTCACATGGACACAAAAGGTACACAGCCGATAGAGGCCACCCAGGCAAACACTGAATAGGTCCTCTATCACCTTGTGGGCACACTCAGGTGGGCTATGTGCCCAGCAACCTGTTCCTGGACATCGCGGTTCAAGAACTCCAGTTCTGGGACTCCCCTCTCTCCACCTTCGTCCTGGGCGACGAGAGGGCCTTCCTGGGCCTCGAATCCACGCTTCGCTGGCTCTCCATGCGCCGGTGTCGACTCAACAGCAGCCTCCCTTTCCAAAGGTGGGCAACCGCGAAATCCTCGCCGCTGGTCGGGCCCAGTCGGCAGTACCTTCCACGCGCACTGAGGTCGGCGATCCAATGCTTGGGAGATCAGCAAACATTCTGCTAGTGAAAACTCCATTATGCACATTGGGCTCTGCAATCTAGCTTTAGGGAGATCAGCACACGTTCTGCCAAAAACCATGCTATTAGGCGCATTTCGCTCCCCAATATAACGCTGGGGAGATCAGCACACATTCGCCTAAAAAAAAACGGAATATTACGAACACTGGGCTTCACAATACAGCGTATAGGACACCAACACGCTTTGCACTAGAGAACGTACTATCACACACAGTAGGGTCAACAATCCAGGATTGGAAGATGAGCAGCCATTCTGTTAGAAAATGTAAAATTGCAATCACAGGGTTTTGTAATCTAACGCTGGGGAAATTAGCACATATCCTGATAGGAAACGTGCAATTACACACGCTGGCTTTGACAATCTAGCACCAGGAAGGTCATAACAGATTATGCAAGGAAATGTGCTATTACACACACTGAGATTGGTAATCCAGTGTTTGCAAGGTCAGTTGAAATTCTACTAGGAAACTCGCTATTATACACACTGGGTTTGGTAATGCAACGCTGGCTGCATCAGTGCGCATTCTGCTGGGAAACGTGCTATTACGAACACTGTGTTCGCTAATCAAGCTTTGGATATCAGTAGACATTCTGCGAGGAAAATTGCTATTACACACATTGGCTTTGTAATCCAGCTAGAAAAATCAGCACATATTCTGTTAATAAACGTGCCATTACGCAAGCAGTGTTTGGTAGTCCATCCTACCGTAAGAACCAGTCTGAGAAGTGACAGGACAGAATCATGAAAATGGAAAATCCAGCAAAGATATTGTGGATTACATGTTGGATATACGCTTTCCAGCTTTCTGCGACTGGAATCATGCACCAGAAATTAATATTCAAATTTGACAAAGTGGCGAAACTGTAAAATATTTTGCCTGAAAAAATGGCTAGATCTCATAGATCTGACCAGTCTGGAAACGTATCCAATCAGGATATATCTAATCCGATCTATGGGTGCTGTAAAACATCCTGGAAATGAAAAATCCACTTTGGAAGAACTAGAAGTGCACCGGGTATTTTTTAAGTGAACAATTACAATGACATATTAGGGCTTATATAATGACTAGAACATACAATAGTTTTAAAGTTTTCGTTAAGTGTATGGCTTAGGCAATAAATAATAAACCAAAACCTTCAAACAATGTCTTTCTCTAAAATGTGAAATCAGTCATGTTAATGTGTGGAACTTGGGTGCAACTACTATCAAGGTATTTTTGGCACTTGGTCATAAGCACCTAATTGCTCTGAATAAGTGTATGTATAGCAATTCGAAAATTGCAGCATCTGTGAACTGCTATTATGAGAGACTTAAAATAAATCTTGGTAGAACTCTGTCTATTGGCATAGCTAGGGGTATGAATTACACCTCATGCCTCCAATACCAGTAGATCAGAGGTCTCAAACACGCGGCCCGCAACTTGCTGGGACGCGGCCCCCAGGCATCAAGCGTCTGCAAACCCTCCTTCCCATTTTTTAAGTGCTATATGTTTCATAAATAATAAGATCATGTCGTAATTTTATTTACGCCTAATATATAGCTCTTTACTTATAACGTGTTTACACATTTTTATGTGTTCCGTTTCCTTTGAATTCTGTATTGGTTTGCATTATTTTCTTCTTTTGAGCTCGTCCACATGTTAATCACCTGTACGACAATGCCACTACTATGCTACAAGCGCGGGCTCTTTTGAAGTAACCTTGGCTGCACGAACTGTTGCTCAGTAGGAGGAACTTTAAAAGATAGAGCTATGAGCTTATGTTTCTGGGAGACGAAAAATACAATTAAAACACAAAAATTGCCTAATGATGATGCTATAAAAATTATCAGGCAAGCAGAAACCGTCGTATCAAGCTTTTTTCAAGAAATCCTCAGCTTAATCAGTTTCCGAGAAAATTGAACGACACTGCAACGAGAGTGTGCTTGCTCTTGTTTTAGTGAAAAGCGCAAGCAAGTTAGGGGGGTGGAGTAATTTCAGATTTTATAATCACATCAGGAAGGGGTCTACAGTAGCCACATTAAGAGAACCAAACTAAGGATGCACGTTTCGGCAAAGCAAAAAGCACGAAGTCCCTTCTTTAAAAAATCTCGTACGTGCCACTGAGACACTCAGCTACATTGCAAAGTGAAAACCACTGCCGTTTAATTTTGTATTTTTTGTCCTAAAACGAAATTCCCCTTTTCTGCGTTGGCCCTCGACCTTTCGAAGTTGGGTTATCTGGCCCCCGCAGCCGTATGAGTTTGACACCCCTGTAGTAAATCAAGTATGACATCAGCAAAGTGTTGGAAGTATACTGGGAAGAGGGGGACAATATACGTGCACGGTCCTTTGTGCAGCACAAATTCAAGTAAAAACAGACACAGTGAAGCAACGTTAAAAAATGAAAGAATAGAATTATTTTTCATTAGCCCAGCCATCGTAATTAAACTAACTCAAAGAAACTCGATAGAGAATCATCAAAAAATCTGCCGCACCATATGCAACATTTGCACAAACAAAAAGCCGTCAAATTGACTTCTTGTAAAGGATGCTAATATCTCCTCTCCGAAGTGCCGTATTACTGTGAATTGAGACAAAAAAAAATATTAAAAAGAACAGGAACATGCGTCGAACTATTATTTATGAAAAGCTGCCTATTTCATGCAGAATGAAAAGACAAATGATGAAGTCGTATTTTTTGCCCACAATGTCCGAAGAAACGAAAACGATAGCTGTAGCTGTAGCTGTGCAATGCGGGTGGAATGGTGCCGTCAGGTACCTGAGGATAGAGGTGCGACGTAGTTAATTCTCGCGGTAGTCGTGGTTGGCGTCGTGGATGCTACTGACGCCTGCCACCAGTAATCCCTGAAGTAAGTCGGTAAGCGCGGTGGGAGTTTTTCAAACCATCCAACATTACGTGGAGCAAGAGGATACGGCGAAAGTAGGATTTCGCATCACGAGTGTAATGTTTGAAAGCAAGTCTTTCCAGCAGACCACCCTATGAGTCGCCCTTTACTCAATCCTTGACGAGAGGCCAGGGCTGCCCTCTTCGCTTGTCTTCGCTCCCTTCGCGCGGCACGGCGAACGTGGAGTCCCGACTTCCCTCTCCTCACGGCAAAAGGGGAGAGCAAAAACGTTTTTCTATTTTTAACACACGCGGCGACGTCAAGGGAGGAGTTTGAAATTCCTGCAAAGTGTCGCCCATAAAGCTATCGCTTTCAAACTATCTGCTTTTACAAAAAAAAAAAGAAAGAAAGAAAACGGTCGTTTTGTACGAAAGACAAGCCCAAGTGGAAATTGTTAATTTCCGCTCCGTCCACGCCAAGGCTAAGTGGAACGGAAGCTAAGCGCTTACGGATCAATTACGCGTCACCTTTGCAGCACGTGACTTAGCTCTTTCGACTTTTTGAGCACACAGATGCAGATTAATGCCAACGGCTGGTTAGCCGAGGAAGCGTGTAGTATCCAAAGAACAGTCAACTTCAACGATGAGCCCGAGTGTGTTAACTCGAGCCTTACCTACCCTAACCTTTTGTCCGTAACCCCGCTCAGCTCTTCAGCGAAGTTTGAAGAAGGGCCCCAAGAAAGGGTGGGGCGAGGTTGGAATCCGGGAAGGGAAAAAAGTAACAGTCTCCGTTCACGCCTGAGCTGATAGTGCAGTGGTATCAACACACTCCCCGGACCTGCCAACAGCCTAACCTTTTATCTCTGACCGCGCTTCTGCGCGTGGTAATGTTGGAGGCGTGGTCACGTGGCGAAAGGTAGACGGAAGACTGGTTCAACGAGCACGTAGCTTCCACCGCACTGTCAACTTAGTGGTGCACGGAGTATGCACGAACTCAGCTCTGTTACGTCACGGCGCGGTGGTGGCGCGTCGGGCGTACTTCCGGTCTGGGGCTGTGGGCGGACGTCACCATGTGGGACGTGCTTTCCTGTGTTGTTTTGGAAGAAATCAGACAAACACCTGACTTCTCGCCAAAACGCCGCGAATGGGGCTGTACCAAAAGGGTCAAGAAAGGTTTGAAGTTTAGTTTCCACGCGTTTTCTGCCTCCTCGGTTCGTCCAAGAGCGTGGATAGGGGCCGTGAAAAAGGAAAACCAGACGCCATGATTGCTTGTGCGGGAAGCACTTTGGGTAATGTTCACGGATACGTGTGGTCGTCAATTTATTTGTTTTGTTCCAACATGAACGCGGGAAAACCGCCAAGTTGTATGGACAACCTGCGGACGACGTTCAGTGCGTCTCCAATTTCAAACGGTCGCCTCCTCGTTCGCACTGTCGTCTGCTCTTTCAAACGTTTTTGCTTGTTGTCGTCTGCTCGTTCGAAGTTCAAACGACAGCGGCCCGAGAACCAAGGGTTGACCCGGTAATTTCGATAAGAAGTAAGTGCAGGCCTCGACAGACTTCTAAGTTCGAGGGTTGGTTAAGGTAACTAAGCTTGGTGTAAACAGTAGATACAATGATATGTCGATAACTGTTACCAGTAACCATCACCAACTTGTTATGCCTAATTTACCTGGTTCGATTCTACTTGCGATTTTAAGTATGGATGTCCACCATCTCAGCTAGAGTTTACGTCATGACTGAAAATAGCGAGAAGAATCTCTTCATGCGAATCACAGCTTCAGCGTCCATTCTGCGTCGTCCATGCGGAAGGAATCGCCGCATGTCACATAATTCACGCGAAGGTTTGCGGTGTAACGAGACTCGTTAATTTCGCTGAGGTCGCTAATTAGTCAGACATTGCCAGGAGCACGTCGAATCAACTATTCCAACGTGACAGAGAGCACGCGTACTCGCACCGACGCCGATTGCTGCAGATAGGAGCTTGAAAGTTCATCGGAGGAGCGATCTCGAGTGTTATCATGAGAGCGTGTGGATTGAAGTAATGTCCACCGATGGTAGAAATTTTCTCATTGGCAATTACTATTTTCCGCCGATGTTTGATCACATTATTTTCTGTGAGCATATCAACTTCTTGGAAGAAAGAATTGACTTCTCTAAATTTCGAGTGCACATGTATGGCGATTTCAACCTTCCTGGTTACGATTGGGAGTCAGGCAGCTTCTTAGTTAGTCATACGAACACAAGGTTGAAGCTACTTTGTCTGTTAGACTTCGTTCATTTCAATGGTTTTGAACAACGTAATACAGTACGCAACTGCTGTGGAAACATACTTGACCTTGCCCTGGTCACCTCGGTTGTTGATATAAGTCTTGCCAAAGCTCCGCTATCTCGGGTGGATAACTATCATCAACCTTTTATTGTATCATTTTTCTTCCCACTTGCCAAGCGCATTTTCCATTCACAATCATGGTTTTCCTACTTCAACGCTGATTACTATTCCTTGTATCAGTATCTTCGGGACTGTGACTGGAGTAGTGTTCTAGCTGATCAGTGTGTTGAATCATCAACTTCCACACTTACGACTATTGTCCAGGAAAGCATGCAACTCTTCATACCAAAGAGGGTGTCTCATAAAAGTGACTATCCCATATGGTTCTCGAAGGAACTAAGGTATTGCTTAAGGCGCAAGCTACACTATCGTCGCCTGTACAAAAAAACTGGCAATGTCGTTTGGTACACAAGATTTAGTCAATGTCGTGCAGAGGCGAAACAATTGTTTAAGCGAGGTAAACAACTACATGCTGACATCGCCGAGAAATCATTGAGCACACAGCCACAGTGTATGTGGAAGTTTGTCAAATAGAGCATCAAAGAGAATGTTACCACGATCACATTGCGAGATAATGAGGATGGCGTCTCTGACCCTGTTGAGGTAGCTAACATTTTTGCGCGCCATTTTAGTGCGTCTTTCAGTACAAATAATGGCCTAATGCCTAGCTCGATTATAAATTGCCTGGATTTTTTGACTGTTGCTCCAATTAATGAATCTGAAGTTTTGGAGGCAATTAAAAAATTGAAACCAAAGTTATCTACGGGAGTAGATGGAATTCCCAGCTTCATAGTGAAAGGTTGTGCTCCAGTCCTTTGTCCAGTTTTGGTTCATATATTTAACTTATCACTCGCATCTGAAACATTTCCTACTGCTTGGAAGCGCTCTGTTGTTGTTCCATTACATAAATCTGGTGATCGATCCATGGTTAACAACTATAGGCCAGTCTCTCTCCTTTGTAGTTTGTCTAGAGTTTATGAAATTGTTTTGCACACCCGCCTTTATGCATAGTTTTGTCGGAAGATTATTCCTGAGCAACATGGTTTCATGAAAGGCCGCTCCACAGAAACAAACCTGTGTTCCTTTCTACATCAGATTGTGCCATCTGTCCGTAGCGGAGGACAAGCGGATGTAGTCTACTTTGATATGAGCAAAGCTTTTGACAAATTTAATCACCGACTACTGTTGAGTAAACTCTGCAGTTACGGTCTGTCCCTTAAGTATTGTCGTCGCCTCGATAGTTACCTTTCTCATCGGCTGAACTTTGTGCGAGTATCCGGCCGATTATCTGCTCCGTTTTTATCTACTTCTGGGGTTCCTCAAGGCAGTAACCTCGGTCCTTTGCTTTGCTGTTTTTAATTTTTGTAAATGATCTAGCTTCCTGTATTAAACACACGAGGTTTTTGTTATTTGCTGATGATATTAAGTTGTTTACAACGGTTGAAACGGTTGACGATTGTGAATGTCTTCAGCGTGATATAGATTCTATTTCGGCGTGGTGTTTTTCAAATGATCGACCTACTCTTAAATGAGTCAAAGACGAAAGTTATGTCCTTTTCTAGGAAGCGTGAAATTCTGAGTTTTTCCTATGTATTAGAATCCACCAATATTACTCGCGTTGAGGTCATCCGTGATCTAGGCGTTTTTATGGATCCTGTCATTAATTTCAATCATCACGTGACTACAATTACGAATGCTTCCTTTAGAGTGCTGGGAGCCATTACACGAGTGACACGCGGTTTTTCTAAACCACTTTGTATTTTACGTTTGTTTTCTTCACTGGTGCGTAGTCGTGTTGAATATGCCTCAGTTGTCTGGAACTGTATTGGAGTGACAAATTCAGGTGTAAATGAGAGTGTTCAACGTAGATTCGTTCGTATTTTGTTTGATCGTTACTTTCAACCGAATTATTTCTATAGTTATGAGAGGATTTGTGAACTCGTGAAGTTACACTCGTTGCACAACAGGAGAACAATTCGTGAACTGACATATTTGTATAAGATTGTAAATGGTATAATTGATTCCCCAGAGCTCCTCAGTCACATCTACTTGCACGTTCCTCGTAAGTCTTGTAGACTTCATACTTTGTTTTACCCTACCGATTTTTACCATGCTGTACCCATGACACGCCTACAACTGACTTATAACCATTTAGAACAGATCCGTGCGAATGCTAGCCTTGATATTTTTGATGAAAAGCGTAAATTTCGAAAGTGTGTCGAGGCTATTGTTTTTTCCTAACGTTTCGCTTTTATCCTGTTTAGCATTTCACTACTCCTTGACTCATTGATAAGTGCACCACTAAGGAGGCGTTAAGCTGTTGGTTGGTCACTGAAAATAAGAATAAATAAATAAATAAATAAATAAATAAATAAATAAATACCAATGGTTTGTTTATGGGCGGCGGCGATCCTTTTGCCCACACTCCATCGTGCATGCGTGGCGCCGGTGGCGCCCACTAGGGGCGCTCCAAAGCTGACAGTGGCAGAACGCGATAATAATCTAATCATTCGCGTTTTGTCACTGCCAGCTTTGTGCCTGCATCCCGAGTGGTAACTTTAATGCGCCCCCGAGTTTCCCACGAGCTTCAAGTCATTCTAAAAAGTGTTGATCTAGTGGTTTTTGATGACGCTTTCTAAGTTTCTAATAGGAACCATGACTACTTTCACTAATTAAAAACTTAATTAATGAATTTTAAATAATTAGCCGATTTATCGCAAAGATTAGCCACCCACATAATGTCCCCCTGGCCGTATACCTCACCTGCACAAACCGCTTAAGTGCAACTTTCTCGGCTTGTTTTTATAAATAAATCTGTAAAGCGTAAAAAAAAAAACATATATGGTGATTTAATCTCGAATCGTGCAGGCCAATAATGTCGAACTTTTAATTTCGCTGAATTTTTTTTAATCGCTGTTATGGCGTCATTTTAAAAACGCACTTGCTACCAACCGCAAGTTCGTCGGATTTTTTATTCTCAACTTATACAGCTTTAAAGAGGCCGCGGCGGCCGTGTGTTTCACTCAATCTCCCACCGTGGATTTTCAGCCTATATTATATTAACTTTTTGTACCCACTCTGTGAGTACAGTTAATAGGCATAATTCCGTGAAATAATTTCAGGCGTTTTGGTTATTGTCCTTGAAAACGTCGAAAACACCCCTTCGGTTAATTGTTGATGAACTTTGAGAATTACGTTCTTGTGATACACTTGGGTTACATCGACTGTTTTTATGTCGATGGAGAGCCCAGAACACGCTCTTTACTTATATTATAAAGCCACTTAGCTGCGTAATTTTTTTGCACTACGTAAACGTTAATCTTATGTAAAAACCAAAAAGTATCAACTTAGATAATAAATTTTAAGAAGAAACATTTTTTTTGTTAGAATTTACATGTGATAGCCGTTTACTATACAAACAAGTCTAGAAAGTGTGTATTTTGTTTGTATGTTTATTTGAAGCTTCAATATCGTAACAAACGTGTTCGTTTTGCAAGACCAAAGTCAGACATACCGACGTAAGTGTTTCTTTGAATTGTGAAAAAAGTTTTTTTTGGCATTCTTTCTGCGCTTTGATATGAAACATAAAGGCCATCTTTTGGTATTGAATAAGTATTTTGTTTTCTTGAGAGCGGGAAACCACGAGCATCATATCTAATCAAATCAGCAGGCCTAGTATACTTTCAATATCGAAGAGGAACAGATGTATTGTTTTCATTTATAAACAGTCAGCGTAAACTAGCATGACAAGCTGTTATCTTTCATATTACTAAGACATAGAAAGTCATCACATCATTGATACGTTATATACAGTTCTTTCTGAAACCAATCGCTGTGTTTTATTTGCCGCGCATCGCACATATCGCGAGTTGTGGGCGTCATGGTTTTTTACTTCCGTAATACACAAAAGTAAGGATTCAGAAACGGTCTAATGCACACGAAGAGATACACGGCGCATTATTCGAAGAAAGCATATTAATAAGCAAGTTCGATGTCACTGTGAATTAGTTCGGGGCTTTTGGCAGTGTCTATATGAGCTACTCTGTCAACAGTTGCACTGCTGAGTCTGCCGGCACGCACTCACTGATGCTTAGGAACCATTTGGGACATAAAGCAGTACGTGTTATCATTTTATACGATACTCTTAGCACATATGTTCGGTTTCTCTGGTGTTTCACAAACCCTTTCTGAGACGATGGAAAAAATTCTACATATGTTCTTTAAGTTTGTTTATGTTTCGGGCGGCGCTCCGAGCCACTTCGACAACAGGCACCAGGTGTACGAGTTTAAGAAGAAGAATGTTGCCACCAAATGGATATACACAGCGTCAGGGCACGGAAAAAGCGCGTGCGACGGAGTGGGCGGCGTGCTCAAGCATTATGCATCAATTCGTAACTTGTCAATTACAGAGTTGTATTCTATACCAAACGCGCAAACCTTCGTTGAAGCGCTCAGCCAGAAAATCAAAGGAATCATTCTACTCTCGATATGCCAAGAGGAGATCTTCCATTTCCGGGAATCAAAGAAAAAAGAGTGGGAGAAGGAACGTCCCTCAAGGGGAATTCGATCCTCACACGTGCGGAGGAAGGAGGAAGGCACTTCCTCCTTGCTCCGCAAAAGTCACAGGCCGTCCAGTTGCATACAAAAGGGAGGTAAGGCAAAGTGAAAGGTTGCAGCAAACGCATACGCATTCTTCGTGAACTAGGGGCTGTTTTTTTTTTCCACTTTGGACGAAGGGAATAAAACTTCGTTAATTTGATTCCGGATAGGCTGTTTTGAATTCCCCATAAGTTTCCCTAATTAATCGTGTCAAAAAACGCTTAGTGACAATTGTTTCTTGACCACGATAAAACTCTGCACAACGTCTTTCTTATTAGGGCTTTGCCTCGTAAAGTCAGTGGCATGAGATGTGTAATAAGAAAGCGCCATTGCCATATTCTTTTCGTCTAGAGGATGTCGCTCATACGGGTCAGCTTCCGCGCGAACTCCCATTTCTTTCTTCAGCTTCCTCGACTTATCCATAGTGTGCATCGTGGCTTCGGGGATACTTTTCAGAATATTTTTCTTTGAAATATGAGATGACAAGAGGGATAGGAGACGTTAGCGTTCTTGCTGTGACGTGCACTTGGCATAGGCAAAACGCAAATTGCTCATCCGTTCTTCGCACGAGGAGCATGCATTCACATCTATGGGTGCTTCGTTGACATCGCTTAGTTTACGGCCAATTTGCTTTCAGAAATTCTCCGTAGCCTCCGACTGTTTTTGCTTAACGTAGGTCGCGCGAATGATAGGACTTACATAAATGGAAGTTTCAATGGAGTGACACACTTCTGCAGCATCGATCATCTCAGTCACGTATTAGAGCAGGAATTCCTCGTCGTTGAATGACGTGTCCGCTGGTGGGAGGAATGTCGAGGATGAGGTCGATGATGGCGTTTTTTGTTCTCGCATATGTTTTTCAATGTCGCTGCCGAATCTCCAGAAGCAATTCGTGCAGAGCACGTCTTCAGAGCTTACATGCTAGGCTCCCTCAGCCGGCTGCACCCGTTTCAGCAATCCGATGCTCAGCTCTGAAGCCTTATGTACAAAGCGCTGGCAATCGATTTTGCTTTTGTGTCTCGGTAGATTGTCGGCACAAATTAATCGGTGTTTACTACATTTGTCAGTCATGGCTCAAGTCTGCACTTCTGGCTTTTATGAAGCACGGGTCAGATTTCTTTCTCGCCGACTTTGTTTGAGCAGCGCAGTTTTAGGCGCGAGAAGGCAATTGAGGCGTAACATGCCTCGAGCTCCATATGGGGAGATCCTGATAACCTTCGCTTATCCAGGGCGACGCCTTAACCGATTAGACCATTCCGACCACTGGTTTCAGTAGACTCAATTTTTTTCTAGCTCTCCCTGTACTGTTAGTTTCGAATTCGCTTAACTGGGTAGACGACAGCCGTTGCTGATTTAAAGCTGGGGACACATGAGCGATGAAAACGGGTGCCGCGCGGCAGAGCGCGCCAGTATCCATGGCAACCGTTGCTGGCGTCCCTACGTCACTTCTGCGCGGCGCCGCGTCGCTCGGATCTGGTCACGAGTCTATATAGCGCAAAACAACAAGGAAGGAAGGACTAGGGAGACAGGAAGTGCGCTAAACTGACAACTGTCATTTTAATACACTCTATAGAGATGTACAAGTGAGAGGTTTGAAATCTATCAGATCAGATATAAGGCATCTGGGTTCCGGAGTTCGATATTGTTTGAAATCGCTTAATTATTATTCATCTACATTGGACAACGAGAACGCACACGAGACAAGAACCACCAACCAGCAGTGCTGCCATACATTTATCGAATTACACACAACTTAAAAAAGATCGCATCTAAACATCAAGTGTAAGTGGCACTTTCTGCACCGGACAAACTCCAGCGGTTGTGGCCGAGAATCAACAATTTCCAACCACAGCAAGCTCCGTGTAAAGTGAAACATCAGCAACAATACTTCGACTGCCAACGAGGAATGATGTATGAGGCTCCTTTCACCTGCGGAAAAATATATATGGGTCAGACAAGACGATGCATCAATTACCGCCTACAAAAACTTGCCTTGTCCTTGATGTCGTCACCAGCTGGTCACCTTGCAATACACGTAAGGGATTGTATGTGCACTGCAAAGTTTAGCCATACAAAAATCCTAAGATATATCAGGACTAAAAGGACACGTGATATATGAGGCTCCACGCCAAGCACGCGCGTGTTCGAGAAGTTGATTCAATGGTCGAGGTCCTCGCAGTGTTAGGCGGTGGCGCTGCGCTAACGGTCAAATTTTCGCACGTCGTTCTGATGCTGTCAGAGTCCCTCAGGAAAGATCTTCGATTCGCCGATGTACGGAGGCAGGGCACTCTGCGCATGGATTCTGGTAGGCCCCGCCTTGAGCTCTTTTCTTTGGAAGCCAGTCCTTTGGTCGTCGCATGAATCTGCCCAGCGACAACACTGGCTTGTGGGATACTTGAAAGGCTTTTTTCCTCAGCACACACGTGGGCGCTTCGCGGGTCCCCTTTACGTAGGGGACGCTGACGCGCACGACGGGGCAAGGTTACGTCTCATTCGGTGCCTCATCCCTTTGGTGGGCGCCACCATGATGGCGGGCAACGCGCTCAACAAAACTGCTGGTATAGCCATTTTCTTGTAGGTCAGCAACGATTGTCTGCTTCTTCTTTCTTCGATCGGCCTTCAATGAGCAGATAGTTCTTGCCCTGCATACCAGTGCTAAAATCACCGATGGTGAGTGCCCGGTAGCGCCCGGTGTGAATATATGTTTCCGGTACATCGTGAACTTTAGTCTTTCCCCTTGCCTTGTCACCGCACATCGAGAAACGACAAGGTGTTATCTAGCTTGTACTCTGCAGTAAACACTATGGCCGGCTCGATGAAGTTGAGTTGGGCAAGGAAATCGTTCACACCAGCTTTCTTCAATACGCAGAAACAGCCATCCACGTAGCGCATGAAAACTTCGGGTCTGTTGAAGAAAGACCCTAGTGCTCGCTGTTCTATTGTTTCAATTGTTAGGTTTGCCTCGGTGACCGATATAGAAGCACCCATCGCCGTTCTGCTGACCTGCTTAAAAAGCTCACTTTGGTAGCTAAGGTATGTGCTGCTGAGACAAACCTCGAGCTGGCGGTATAGCTCTACACTGAGCTTTGTCCTTGAGCCAAGGTTGGCGTTTTTCTCGAGGGCTTCTTTGACTGCGGTGACTGCCAAGTCACCGCAGTCAAAGATTTCACCAAAGCTCTTGAAGACTTACGACGAGAAATAAGAACCGAACTAAGGGGACTAAAGGAAAGCGTAAACTACTGCAGCAATTCCTGCGACGACCTGAAAAAAGTCGCTGACGACATTAAGGAACTACGGAGGGAAGTAGAAACACTGACAAAAAACAACAAAAATTTAGAAACTGAGAACCGCAAACTAACTAGCAGGTTGGAAGAAATAGAACAATACCAAAGGGCAAATAACCTTGAAATCAAAGGAGCGCCAGAAGTAGGTGATCCCGTCATGATTGTAAAACAGATTGCAGAGATTCTAGGCGAGCCTATAACCGACGCGGACATTGACATCTGTCACAGGGTGCCTACACAAAAACCCACAGAAAAAAACATTATCGTACGTTTTGTACAACGAAGCAAGAGAAACTCTCTGTTGCAAAAATGTAAAAAGAAGCGCATGACTACTTCAGATCTCGGTGCTGCTGGTGCGGCATCCCCCGTGTATGTGAATGAGCACCTGACTCGACAAAGCAAACAAAACCTGGGAGCAGCGATCGCTCGAAAACGTGTCGTAGGATGGAAATTCGTTTGGTCATCGGGAGGAAGGGTATACGCACGAAAAAATGAAACCTCACCTATTATCAGAATTGCTGACCTCGACGATGTAGAAAAAATGACGGGGTAATCTCGGTTATTCCGTAGATCTTATTTCAACTACAAATTATATTTTTAATGGATGAAACATATCCGATAGAATGTAGATATTTTGACGACTCATCATTTAATCTCACTTTCCATAACTTTGAGAGTAGTTTTTCTGCAATCCACGTGAACACCAGGAGTATCAATAACAAACGTGACGACCTGGAAATTTTTTTTGAATCTTTGAGCATGCGCTTTGACGCACTACTTTTTTCTGAGACCTGGATTCCCGAAAATGCTGAACCACCTTACTTTAATGATTATAAATGTGCCAGTTTAGGCAGAGAAAATAAAAGAGGAGGGGGTGTTGCCATCTATTTAAAACAAAATATTTTTTGGTATGTTGTTGAAAATTTCTCTGTGATCACAGCTGATGTTGAGTGCCTTGTTTTAGATGCCAAAACTGTTATTATTGCTGTTATTTATAGACCCCCCACTGGTAATAAGGAAGATTTTTTTAATTTTTTGGAAGACTTACTATCTTTTCTTGGATCGACCTCCAAGCCATTTTTAATTATGGGTGATACAAACATCGACCTACTAAAATGTAATAGTTACGTAATAGAGATGAATAATCTCTTATCTGCTTGGGGATGTACTAACGCTGTGTCACTGCCCACCCGAGTGACTTTAGAAACTTCTAGTTCAATAGATATATGTATAACTAATCTCAACTCTAGGGAAGCCACATCTGGCATATTTACACAAGATATAAGCGACCACATGCCAGTTTTCTGTCTGACATCTTTCAATCGTGGCAAAAATACACCGAAACGCGATACTTACTCTTACCGACGCATAAATGAAGAATCACTGGAAAATTTTTTTGTCCTGCTCGAGCAAACAAACTGGGAGAACGTCCTTTTAGAACGTGACCCCAACTTTGCGTATGCACTTTTTTCAAACAAATTTAAGCTTTGTTATGACGTTGCTTTTCCGCTTATTCAAGTAAATAATCGTCAAAACAAAGTACGAAAACCTTGGATTACAAATGACTTATACAGGCGTATTAAGATAAAAGATAGGATGTACCATAATTTTATTAAATATAGGCACCAAAATCTTCTCATCGAATTTAAAAAAACAAGAAATAAATTGAACTCCGACCTTAAAAAGGCCAAATCCGAATATTATCAAAATATATTTTCAAGGGTATACAATGACTCAAGAAAGATATGGGAAACTGTAAACGAAATTACTGATAGGAAAAAACGTGTGCAGGGAACGCAAAGTGTCGCTATTGACGGCAGGAACGTGAGTGGACAGGAAATGGCGAATCTAATGAATATGCATTTTGTTGACGTTGGTTCACCACCAGAAAACGAGAATACTTCGCAATGCTGTGTCACAGACGCAATGACTTCCTTATCAAACACGATAATGCTATTACCAACTACGCCATATGAAGTAGAAGGGCTTATAAATAAAATTAAAAATAATGCCGCAGCTGGCGTAGACGACTTCAAGCCAAGGCCTGTCAAATATGTCTCCCAACAAATATCTTATATCTTGTCACATGTAATCAATCGTACTCTAGAAACTGGAATATTTCCTAACGAACTAAAAATTGCAAGAGTTACTCCAATCTATAAGGGTGGCGGGGAACACCTTCTACAGAACTATAGACCAATCTCGGTTTTGCCAATTTTTTCAAAAATATTTGAAGGGGTTATAAATTCTAGATTAGACAATTTTTTTTCCAGGCACAATGTATTAAACAAATGTCAATATGGCTTTCAAAAATCTAAATCAGCAGAGCAGGCACTTGTAGAAGTAAAGGATAAAATTATAAGCAATATTGAAAATAGATTATACACCTTAGGCTTATTCCTAGATTTTAGAAAGGCCTTCGATACGATCCAACATGACATATTACTAATTAAGCTTCAAAGGTACGGCATACGTGGGGTTGCTTTGACTTTAATAAAAGACTACCTCCAAAATCGCATGCAGTATGTTTATATTAACAACAATTATTCTAATTCACTCAAAATAAAGTACGGTGTTCCGCAAGGGTCTATTTTGGGCCCGCTCTTATTTCTTCTTTATGTGAATGATATCACAAATATTTTGGGATCCCCTGAGCTTGTCATGTACGCAGACGACACTAACGCGTTTTTTGCTTCAACCTCTAAAGCGGCCTTAGAATCTATGACAAATAATTATCTAGACAATCTATCTGTGTGGCTTCAAAATAATAAATTACAACTAAACGTAAAAAAAACAAAATATATAATTTTCACTCCCGTTAATAGGTGCGACAACACTAAGGTGACAATATATTTCGAAAATGAAATTATAGAGGAGGTTACAGAACAAAAATTTCTTGGTGTGTGGTTCAATCGGGAGTTAAGTTGGAACACGCACATAAATAAGCTGAGCTCTGAGCTATCCCGAGCCATCGGATGTATTTATAAAATAAGAAATCTCATACCTCTGTGGCTAAAAAAAAATATATATTACGCTTTATTTTACTCCAAACTGTGTTATTGCATTTTAGTCTGGGGCACGACATCGGCAACCAATTATAATAGGTTAATCATCTTACAAAAAAAAATTCTACGACTATTTGAAAATTATAAAGGTAAGCCTCAAGATCTCCCAACTGAACCGCTATTCAACAAATATGGCCTACTTAAAGTGAATCAAATTTATTATTTTAAATTGTTACAGATAATACACACAAAAAAACTCTTCGCAATTCCGCCAGAAAACACAACGTATCACACACTTAGACATAGAATCAGACGACCTCCAAAAATACGTACCAATTACGGAAAACAAACGACATGCTTCCAAGTCGCCAAAATCTTGAATAGTACGGAAGATCTAATAGATTTTAACTGCAATATACTCCAATTCAAAAAAAGACTAAAGACACTTCTGGTGGGCAGTGACATTGTGTTCTGATATGTGTGTACTGTGTACTTATTCAATAATGTCCATATTTCGCTTTTGAATTGTTAGAACATGTTTCTGACCAATTTGTTTTTATCCTTCTTTGCTGAAAAAAAAAAAAAAAAAAAAAAAAACCATCGTGGGATAATTGATCGATCCTGTTTTTTATTGTTTCAGAGTTGTATAGAAGTTCATAGGTTCTTTTCTCAAATTTTCGTGTTCAAAAATTTATGTACCCTGCACTGCTGTGTTAGAACTGTAAAGGGGACAGAGACCTCGTCAGGCATCACGCCTTTAGTCTCTGCCCACCTCCCGGTTCATCCGGAAAGAAAGAATAAAGAAAGAAAGAAAAGGGACGCTCGTGAAAAGTGACACCACGTCAAAAGACACCATGCTGTTACCCTCGCTGAATGTTACTTGCGAGGCGCGCTACACAGAGTGGCTGGTGTTTTGTGCATCAGTCGATGTGTTTCCAATGACGGATGCCGGTGTGCGGTGAAGGTAGCTCGAAAGTACCCAAAGCTGCGAGGTTATGAAGTCTACGATAGGCCTGAGCGGAACGTTAGGCTTGTGAATCTTGAGGAGCCCGTAGAAGCTTGGAGCAAAGCAATTTATGCTGATGAGCCGCAGGTAAAGGGTCTTTAATTCAGGGTATGCTTTAAAAATATCTGCCAGCATAGTGTTCAAGTTCCTCTGAACTTGTGGCGTAGGGTCTATTCTGCGATTTTCGTACACGAGGTGTCAAGAAGGCCCCGCAACTTGCGCTCGCACACCTGCCAGTACAGCACGACGGTCTATTCCCTTTGTTCGCCGTCAGGATCACAATATCTGAATCCTCGCGGAGTTTACGGAGAGTCGTAGTTTGATCTTTTGATAGATTGTATCGCTGACGTTGCGGGAGTTTTGAAACGATGCCGACAGCTTTAAGTTGCACTGCTTCCCGAACGCTAGGATCGAGACGTGGGATGCCGTCTTCCACAGCCACGAAAATTTTAGGCAGAGGTGGGTGCGAAGTGATTATGTCAAAACTCTGTCCTTTTCCCAAGACACCAATCTCGCACGAGCATAGCTGCTTAGAGGAAAGGTACTAGATGAAACTGTCTGTGTCTGTGCCTCGTCGTGCTTGTCTTCCTCTCAGCCTCAACAGCTTCCCTTCTTGAGATGCCCGTCGTTTTTCTATGGTAGTGGAGGCGAGGCTTGCGGCGAAAGACACCAAAAACGGGAACACGTTCGGGAAGTGGTGTTCGAGCTGCCCACGTGCGGAGAACAAGTGCATTTCCTTTCCCCTGAGGCTGGTCTGGCATTCGTGAATGCGGGCACTCACCGAACGGTGCTCCGCCTGCGCTAGGACTCTGTCTCCCTCTTGCGTGTGGACTTGGTGCTGAAGACAGAAGCTTCATGGAACCACGTCCATATCCCGGCAGGCCCTCGTAAACTCAAGGTGAGTCTTGTATGTACGACTGCTCAGAGTGATAATGACAAACCGTTTCGCCAGCTGTGCTGTCCAAAGTCATTATGTAAAGACTGGAACTTAAACATTTTTGAAAAAGATTTGTCTGGTTGCGTAAAGCTATATAGTCAAAGGAAATGAAATCCATCCCAAGCCCTCAAAAAGTACAACCCAAAGTTTCGAAACGCATTTCGTTTTTTAATCAGGGGTGACTGAATAGCGCGCGAATGCAGGAGCTTTCTTCTTCTTGTTTTTGCCTATCGAGATGCCTTTTTTTTCGGGTGTATTCATTTGGCAGCTTTGCTTGCCGTGTGACGTAGACCCTGGGTGATTCATGGTTGGCAAGGCACCCAGGCAGCTGTTTTTGTTCCCCGGTGTATGTTGAATGTGCCAGTAGTCCAGAAAAAGCCTTTTCCGGATGTGTAACTTCACGTCAAGCACGCGCGTGTTCGTGATGTCAATTCGATTGTCGAGGTCCTCGCAGTGTTCGGCGACGGCGCTGCGCTCACGATCAAATTTTCGTACGTCCTTCTTATGCTGACTGAGTCGTTCTTGAAATATCTTCGATTCGAAAAATGAACACTCCCGGGAAAAAGAAAACAAGGTACATCGATGGTCAAGAAGGAGGGGAAGAAAGCTGCTGCACCCCTGATGAAGAAACTGAATGTATTTCGAAACGTTGGGCCGTACTTTTTGTGGGCTTTTGTTTGAGTTCATTTCTTTTAACTATATAGCTTTATCCAACCAGACAAATCTTTCTCAAATAGGTTTACGTTCCAGTCTTTACGCCAGGACTTTGGAAAGGAGATAGCAGAGCTGGAGAAACGGTATGTCAATATCACTGAGAGCATTTTTACCTACAAGGCTAACCTCGAGTTTACGAGGGCCTGCCGGGACATGCACGTGGTTCCACGAAGCCTCCGTCTCCTACGCTTAGTCCACTCGCAAGAGGGAGACAGAGTCCTAGTACAGGCGGAGCACCGTTTGGTAAGTGGCCACATTCGTGAATGCCAGACAACCACCAGGAGAAAAGAACTCGACTTGTTCTGCGACGTCGACAGCTCGAACACCACGTTTCAAACGTGTTCCCGTCTTTGGAGTCGTTCGCCGCAAGCGTCACCTCCACTACCATGGAGAAACGACGGGCACCTCAGGAAGGGAAGCTTTTGAGGCTGAGAGGAAGAGAAGCACGGCGAGGCACAGACACCGCCAGTTTCGTCCAGAACCTCTTCTCTAAGAATCTATCTCTGTGCGAGATGGTGGTCTTGGCAAAAGGACACAGTTTTAACATGACCACTTCGCACCCACCTCTGACAATAATGGTCACGACTGTGGAAGACGGCATCGCCCGTCACGATCCTAGCGTTCGGGAAAGAGTGCGACTTAAAGCAGTCCATGCTTTCAAAACTCCAGCAACGTCAGCGACACAATCTACCAAGAAAGGAAACTACAGCGCTTCGTAAACTCCGCGACAATACACAGACCGTGATTCTACCGGCGGACAAAGGGAAATCGACTGTCGTCCTGGACCGGGGGGTGAACGAGCGCAAGGTACGGGAACTTCTTGGCTCTCCCGCTTACGAAAATCGCAGAAACGACCCTACGCCACAAGTTCAGAAAAACTTAAACAAGATGCTGGCAGAGTTTTTCAGGGCATACCCAGAATCAACGCAAGCCAAGAGCATGGGATTGACAAAAACCAGATCACCATCCTCTCCGCCGCCGTTCCTGCGTGTGCCCTTGTAGCGGCCGCCACCTCATTCCCATGAACGCCCCCCCTCCCCCGCCCTCCTGGCAAGCGCACAAACAGACATCACCACCAGCAGATCTGAACGCCTCCTCGGAGACCCCATCCCCCCCCCCTCCCCCCACCATTGCAAACGGCGGGGGCGGGGGGGGGGGGGGGTAGAATTCTAAGCCGTTGCAAACGGTTTCTCCGCGCCGAACAGCGGAAAACGTTTCTTATCCACCATCTAAATGGTTAGCTCGATCGTATCATCTCCGGCCGTAGAAAATCAACCTCCGGCCTCGATAGAGTGACTGAAGGTATCACCACGTTGTGGCCGGATGTCGTCATTTAAAACGCCTAATACCCCTGTCAGACGGGAAAGTAAATGTCATTTTGATCGAATGTCATTCACCGCTCGGCGAATCAGCTCGTGATCCTGGTTCTTCACGTGATCCTGGTTCTTCATCGCTCACAGCTCATTGGCCGAGCTGTAATGTCATTTTGCTTAAATGTCATTTAACGTGCCCGTCTGACAGGGGTATAAATCACCTCCCTACTATATCGTTCCCCGTGTCCTCGGATGATACTTATGTTTTCGAATTTTGGAGCACATGTGTTGCAGCATTTAGTGTGGAGCACAATCGCGCGCAGCGAGCCTTCAGCTGACGACGTACACTTCCTTTGAACTCACGGAGGCGGTCATTCACGCACCGTCCCATTTGGCCAATGTATTCCGCGCCACACTGCAGGGGTATCGAATTAACCTTTTCTGTGGCGCACGGGACGTATGATGCACCATGGTTCTACACGCCGTAACAAAGAGCCACCTCCGTTTACCAGATTACACATCAGCCCCAGTTTAAATCTGCCTCTAAATGCAACTCTAGTCCCGTACCGGGCTGCCAGGTACCGAACATGGTGCGACACCTTGTGCTTTTACGGAATGCCAACCGTCCTACCACGTAAAAGGACCCGCGCTGATTCCTCGACTCTGCTTCCTAGGAGCCGCTGCATGACGGAGCAGAGTATGTCTACAGGGTAACCAGGCCGGCGCAGGCGTTCGAGCAGGGTACGTGTGCTCTGGGCCAGACGGTGGGATCGCTTTTTCGCATGGGCCGAGGAGATGAACGATTTTGATCTCCCCACTTTGAGCGACCTCGAATGAGAGATGCGGAAGGGAAGCACGGGAATTACTGATCGCTGTTGGTATGCCCAGCAGATACCAGAGGGGTCAACGTCAGTCAAATGCCTAAACATTGCAGCCCTTCTTTTGTGCGGCCCTCCCTTTTCAAGTTCAGGCCACCCGGCGCTCCGAAGAAGCAGGGTAAAATGGTTTCGGACAGAGTTTTGAAGGTATAATCACAAGGTTTCTACTCCCAGAGCGCAGAGCTCTAGACTCGGGCGCGCTGCCCTGAAGTTCTTTATTGATCGCCCTGTCTACGAATGACAGGTATATACCTCGCTGAGAACTGGAGCGAGGGAGGACTTGATGCAGACTTTTTAATTAAAATTTTGCCATTTTGTTCAATCATGGTAGGCAGGAGATAAAGCCAGATCAGTTGGAGGGATCCAGAAAGCAGAATGCGAGAGCAGCTCTGGAGCTTACACAAGCCCTTTTCAGTGACACCCTCCTCGACGCACCGGATCATGAAAGGAATGTCTAAGCTATTGTACATATTGTCCCGAATGACATTTAGAGAGACGGTTAGTGTAGTAGGAAACTAAACGCTTAATAGAGGCGAACCTGTGCCCGAAAGAAAAAAATTCAAAGAGGTAGCGTCGCAGGCGTCGAAGGTCGGCGGAGTAGCACGACCGAGCGCAAGAGCGAGAGTGCCCGCGGACCGCCAACCAGAGCACTTTTTGTACCCGCGTGGGTTTCTGAAACATTCGGCGACAAGGATCTCGAACTTACGAGAACGCTAAATATAAAGAATTAATAAAAAGAGCGTCCGCTTCCAGGAATCGAACCTGGGGCCTCCGCGCGAAAGCCGAGCACGGTAACCATTCGGCCACGCACGCGCTCGCGCGTGGCATTACTACCCCCTTTTAAAAGCGCATCGTTTCAATGCATCGTTCCAGGAAACGAAATAGCGCAACAAACAAAAATGATGACAAACTGCTGTGGCTTGTAGACTACAGTCCAATCGAGCGTACTACAAAAACTCAGTTCACAGTCCTATCGAGAGTAGTACGGCTTGAGGCGCACGACGTGGACGACTTCCAGTCGTAGAGGGCGGCATAATGAAGTCCGTGTTCCGTCAGGCATCACGTCGTAGTTCAGGTCCCCGATTCGACGAAGCACCTTATAGGGTCCGAAGTAACGTTTTAACAGCTTGTCACTGAGACCGCGGCGGCGAATCGGTATCCATACCCATACCCTGTCTCCGGGTTGGAAGTGGACGTCGCGGCGACGAAGGTCGCACCGGCGAGCGTCAACACTTTGTTATTCCTGAAGTCGGACCAACAAAGTGTTGGTCCGACTTCAGGACCAACAAGTCCTGTAGCTGAGCCGCAGAATTCCGCAGAAGATTAACGATTGGTGAAGCCCGTAGGATGTTGCGAAGCAAGGAGTCATATATCTGGGGAACACCGCAGCTGTCAACCGTAACTCCTCAGACAACTCCCTGCGCAGAATCTGCATGATTGGATGACAGGACGATTAGTTGTGAGAATGAAATCCTAAAGCGTGGAACGCTGAAGGATGTACGACATTTCGACGAACACTCAGACTCAAAGTCCATAGGCGAAAGTAAAGTTGGGTCTGTATCGAAATTAAAATGGCAGCACGAAGGAACACTGTGGGGTCAAACGATGCAGGTGGGTACGGGCTGCAGAGCCCCGACTTGGGGGCAGCAAGTATGAATTTCCACAAACTTGTTCAACTATTCATTTTTATAATGAAGTTGTTCTACTGAATTTTTTACCGTCGCATAAACGAGGCTGGGGCACAGATTGGGCAGTATTGCCGCTTCAGTGTTCGTATGAGTCCCGTGTTCAATCGGACAGGAGGACCAGCCGAATGCCGACGCAACAGTCGTATCCAATCCCTGCCCCGCGTACCCTTCTATATGTGACGCAGAAAATTTAGCACTACGACCCTGTTAAGTAGGATGCTCGTTCGGTTTTCAGCCTCAGAATTGAAATGAATTGGAGAGGAATTAGCAACAAGCTGTCGCAATTTTTTGCTATATTCACTAAATCGTTAACTATATTGACTGTCTAAAGAGAACCCCAAACTTCATAAATATTTTTTCAAAAAACTGGTAACAATTCCAATTATCCACAGAAGGAATTCGAGCTCATTTAAAAACGTAACGAACTGCTTGATCTCTCTCCGACCGCCAGCCGCCGCATAAGCACGGATATATCTCTGAGTATCCCATTCGGGACGTCCGCAGGCCTCTAGCCACTTGATGATCAAGATCGAGCAGCCGCAAGTGAAAACGAGACGCTCTCCGCCTGCATTGCGCGTCGCTCGTGAAATCCGTTTAGAACGAACCCACGTACAACGAATTATTGTCGATATCGAACTCACGGAAAATTTATATAAAAATGCACGTAAAAAGTACTTTTTATAACGAACAACATATTGGCTATATTGAACTTTTTCCCCCGGGAAGGCTTCCAAAAATGCGCAAACAATTGTCTCTTAGCCAGTACCTCCCCCCCCCCCCCCCCCAACCAAAAAGAAAAGTAGGAAAGAAAAAAATTCGAAAGCTCAAGCCGCCAACAAAAATGAGCCGCCAACAAAAACTGTCCTCGTATTATTGCGCTCTGTTCTGTTCATCATGTCTTCATACCAACTCGCCAAACTTACAACACTTCTGCAAAGAAAAGCAATTCCGAAGGGACACAGAAGAAAAAAAAAACAGCGCAAAGCGGTTGCTTACGAAGAGATGCGATTCAGGAGGGGAGATGAGCTAAAAAAAAACTCTGCACGCATGCACAAAAATTTAATAAATTGATTTCTTGAGTGGTAAGTGGCGCGAGTTTATTCGTTTACTTTTGGCGATATGACCCGTGTATAACGAACAGATCGTGAAAGTTCGTTGTAAAGGTTTTTTTGCTATATCGAACTACTTGTTATATCAAACTGGCCGCGGCGTCTCCCGCTGTTCGTTATAAACCGGTTTGACTGTATTCAGAGCCTCGTTGAGCCGTTCTGTGGACGACTTCTCCGTGTCTTTAGAATGGGGCATCTGCATGCCTTGGAGACCCTTGACCTGTCCTTCAACGAGCTGACGGTGATCCGAGAGTCCTGGTTCCGCAACTCCCTCAACGGGCTCCGCTCGCTGCTCCTGCGCGGCAACCGGATCGGACTGATCGAGTCGCGGGCCTTCGCCGGACTGCTCAGGCTCTACCAGCTGGACCTGGCGCAGAACAACCTCAAGCACCTCGAGAGATCCATGTTCCCGAGCGGCCTCTTCTTTCTCGACCTCAGGTGCGAATGGGGTGGCTTGCTTTTGGAGTGGGCGAGCCAAGCCGTTGTATCATGCTGCTTGTCACTCCTACCTCTCCAAGGCTAGCATAGCGCCCTACCCACTGAGATAACCAGGAGCGAAGCATCAATAGAGCAAACGGATGTTAACAGCTGCCACCGGCCTTAATCGTAACCACCGCTAGGCTGAGATAAGGTGTTTAATGATTAGATAACATTGCCCAGGATCAGGTAGAGAAGATTCAGAAAAAACAAAGCTGCCTAAAGAATTATTTTATTCACTTCATTTTTCTATTTATATCAAGATAATGTAGTGGCTTATGAGGGCATAGTACCAGAAATTTTATTACGTTGTTTGCATGTTGGATTCTTGTCCTGCACCTGTCTCTAATACAGGGTTGGGAAGACACACTCAAAATTGTTTTTTGGAAATACAAATACTGGGATACATTAAAATAGTTGCTAAAATACTGATGCTAAAATATATTTGTAAAAATGTATCGCGATACATATCGGAAATACATTTTAAATAGAGGCAAAAACTATTTGGAAATACAAATACAGGAATACATTTTAGGAAGGACAGAAATACAAATACAGAAATACTAATACTGCAATACTTTTTTTCAAATTTGTTTGAGACGCCAATGAGATGAAGATTGAAGTTTCAAGTGGAAGTTTTTGATACCGAAATTGCTTTCCTGTAGGCTTGGCATTTTGCCTTGAAGATAGTGGTTTCGGACGGCAAGGAGTCTTCAATGGGCTCAAACTAAAAAAACGTTCCATCAAGGACTGACCGCGGTCCTTTTCCTGACATCCTGTCTGTCTGACGAGGGATGCGAAAAGACTTAGACCTCTAAGTATATTTGATGTCACCCTAAATCCCATCAAAACGTCACAACGCCCCTGTCCACGTCGGCTGATGAGGTACCCTTGAGCCGTGCAATATTACGGGCGCAGCCGCAGACCCATTCGAGTATGTGTTGAACTTCACTGCGTGAGTCATCCTACTATTTCAAACCAACCACCGTCAGGCTCGTGCTGCAACGTACTGTGAGGCAGCTTTGCCGGGTGGGTGTACTGTGTACGCTAAGGCAAGGATAGACGGTTAGCAGCGGGCATTGTATGCCAGGAAACAATGACTCAAGAAATCCCTACCTAAGGACCTGCGCCAGAAGATGATCTGACTCCACTCTTGGCACGCCACCTGGTTCAAGTCCCCGACTACGCAACACTTCTCAGAAGAGAGAAGAGATTGCGTAGAAAAATAGTTTGAAGAATCGAAAGTAAGGTCAGCATTGTAACAATGCCCCAGTATCACCTTGATCCTGGTGCCCTCAGAAGAAAAAGAAAAAAAAGCGTTCGGACTTTTTTTTTTCGGGGGGGGGGGGGGAGTATTTCTCAAGAAATGTAACGAAATACATTTCATCCTGATATTATCGCGATACAAAGAAACATTCCAAATGTATTTCGATACAGGAATACAGATACTGGTGAAAAAAAATGTATCGCGATACAGAAATACAGATACGAAATGTATTTCTGAAATACTATCGCGATACATTTGTATCGCGATACTGACCAACCCTGCTCTAATACCAATATTATAGATGACGTGCCAGACAAACGATATATTTCCAATTTTTATTTCTATACTTGGCTTTAACTTATTCTTTGCGTACTTTTAGTAGCTAATTACTAATATTGAATGCATACATTATGACCTGCAGGGAACCTGTATCACGATGCGCTTACGAACGCAAAGTTAGGGTTACCACCATTTTGCAAAATATTTAAAGTAGTTTTTCTTAAATCGCATGTAACATTCTCTTCTGCTTATAAACTTGAAGTTAAAAATAGTCAATAATTATAGGTTATTTTGGCTTCCGTGAGATATCAAGATTATTATAATATTTTAAATTATCCACAAGAAAGAGTGAAAAAATGTGCCGATTTTCATACCTAGGGATGGTTCCTCGTTTTGTAACAAATGTTTTAATTAAAATGAGGGCTACAAACTCGCAAAACATAATAAGTCTTATCTTGGTTATGGTTTGGAAAAAAAATTACAGTAGCTTAAGGAGCGAGACAGGCATACGGAGTCAAACATGGAACCCCCGACTGCCCAGAGAATTCGTACGGCTGCCACTGACTCCTCTAGCAAATCTATTAGAAAAAATATGCCATAAACGTCGTTGATTTTGATGTCATTCAATTCTGATCTTCCGAAGAACTTCGTATCTTGATTCTAAATATGTTACTTGCCTGCCTTTGCTTGACTGAGATAATTCAAAAGGCTCAAGGGCACGAACCAAGTCAGGAAACTGTCGTGCCGTACAAACCACCTGACCGTAAGCGGGGCACCTCGTCCTTTAGCATATAATGATTTACTTTCAACGGGGAACGTTCAACCGTCGGCTTCGATCTCTGACTATAACATCAAAAAGATATTTTTTAAGGATATTTTCCGCATGGGGGGCGGAGATAAAGGCACAAGTGCCTGACGGAGCCTCTGCCCCCCCCCCCCCCCCAACGCTTCAGCCGTGGCAGTTAAGATAGGAGTGACATATACAACAGCAAAGCAACAAAGCAGAACTAATAAACACACTCTGGAAGCCGCAATCGCAGGATCGCACAAGCCAAACAAAACGCACCGTCAATAACAACAAAGCAACAAGGCAACAAAGCAGAGTGAAGATTAGATTATACACGGGCAATCAGCTGAAATAGTACAACAAGCGTCACACATCACATTAATAACGTCATTAAATGTACATTCAGATAGGTCACTAGTATAAAACTCAAAAGTATAAAACCAAGCAAAAAGGATGGT
The DNA here is from genome assembly GCA_013358835.2 of Ixodes persulcatus. Classification (NCBI taxonomy): domain Eukaryota; kingdom Metazoa; phylum Arthropoda; class Arachnida; order Ixodida; family Ixodidae; genus Ixodes; species Ixodes persulcatus. The sequence goes on from JABSTQ010009985.1 coordinate 82,570, forward strand.
CTTAATTCATACGCATAAACATCATGAATAAAATAATTTCAGAAACCAGGAGAAAAAAACAACTTCACAATTAAAACTGTAATAGCACCACCAAACAGAACCGTTCTCCATTTACTTTTGAATTTATAAAAAGTTGTAGTATAGTGTATGTTCATATCTGTATTGTTTAAAATTTTAATTATTGAAATTTTAAAGTTTGCCGGCCATAATTTGTTCTTATGGTGGGCATTTTTATCTTTGGATCTCGAAGCGTATATGCGCTCACGCTATTTGTTGGGGTGGTGCGGTGGTGCACAGTTCGTTTGTATGTATCCACTGTAACAGCTCGAAGTAGTAAACCTGGTCTGCATTGAGCATATTATATTATACAAAGACTGGCTGTGGGCTTAAGTTTTTTTTTTTTTTTTATCGTCTCTATAGCTTTCACGTATACGTAGTGTTTTCTTTTGTAATATAATTATTTTATTGTAGTTCGAAGCTGTTGTTCCCCAGACCAAGATAACGTAACTAATTTTAGAGTAAAGTAAGGTAGAGTATAACGTTAGTTTTAACCAATATAACGTTTGTTTTAAAATAATATGTAGAGACTTTCGATGAAAACCAACTATCAGACGACGAAAGAACTTCCCTTTACTCGGCCAAAGCTGATGAAAACATGAGCATTCACTTTTTCATGACATATGATGCTGGCCTCAAAAATTATTCGAAATCATTCACTGGGGTTAAATGAGAACGACCAGTAGAAATACCAGTAATTAAAATCAACCGAGATGTTTTTTTTTTTTTTTTTTATTGGGGGGAATGGTTGAATTTAATTATTCTGGAAAACAAAATGTTAGTAATTTAAATGATACAGCGGCTCGTCCATGCAGGTCATAGCAGATGTGGACCCTTAAATCTCATTAGCTTATACTCTCATGCCACATGACAATCGCGAACATTATGTCAATCCGGAGTAATCGCCTCTAGATTGCTTCCAAGTGACCTACGAAAGGGTAACAAATTCAATTGACAGATGTTTTATTCGTTAATTGCCCGAGCGGGAAAAAAAATACTTGGAAACATTATTGCTAAGTTTTAACGGTTTGAATGTTATGCTATGATTTAATCTCCGATAAGCAGTTAATAAAACTTTAATGAATATTTTACTCATACAATTAAAATAATATTTAGAAAAGAATATAATTGTCTTAGTCTATTTTCGCTCTTTCATCTAATGGCTGTATTAGATCAGCTTCTAAAAGCAGATTTGATACAAAAAAGTTAAAATTAAAATCATTACATATGAATTGCGAAGTAAGTTTTCACACATTATTTAACTTGTTAATTCTGACAGCCGCATGCTGATAGCGCATACAGCAGTAGGCGGATTCTAGAATAGCCCTTATGAGTGCCGTATAAGCTTTTTTTTACGCAATCGCCAAATTTAGACGTCCGCCTAGGGGTAAAAAGTCTTCCCCTGGAACACTTAACAATGCCATCTATATACCGGTCCCAGTTACACTGACTTATGTTCACAGGAAGGCATTCGTATTTATCTACATATCTTAAGACATGTGAATTGAGAAAATAACATTTTATAGTATTCTTCTCACACAGTTTATTTGTACTCAACAATCATCTGTCCTCTCAATAATTTTATCCGAAGATTTTTTCATGCATTTACCTTATCTTGAAGGTAATTCTTTCCGAGTGAGCAATACAATCATCAGCAAATGGTGTAACTAGCACTCAAATGTCTTTAATAATTCTACGAATATATAGCAAAAACCGAAGAGGCCCCATAGTACCGAGCCTTGAGGGACTCCCGAAGTTGCTAAAAGAGACGTAGAAATTTCGTCATTAAAACATACGTATTGGTTTCTGTTAGAAAGGTAAGGCGCCATGCAGAATACCAAATTATAATGCCTAAAATAGTAGAAACCTTTAAGATAGGTTTTGGATGAGCTACGGTATTGAATATTATTGACAAGTCAAGAAAAACGAGATATGCTTCACTCCTATTATTGATTATGTTTAAAGGGATACTGAATCGAAACTTAAAATATACAGGAAACACCTAGAGATAAGTCAAATGGAATCAGATAAACCTGTAATTAATAATCGCATAGTCATATTTCAAGCGGATGGCTGTATTTTTCGTTCTAAATGCCTGGATTTCGGCGAGCGCTTCAAAATCAGCCGTCGAAGAGCGCGATGCATCTCGAGAGATCCGGTGCGGCCTTGACGTCATCATGCCTCGGAAAGCCAAGCGTACCGTAGTTATGAGTCTTGCCACTTGGTGGCGTCAGCGTGTTACGATCTCGCATAGTCGAAGTACCCGAGGGCTGTAGCATATTGCGGTCGGAGCCGGCGGAGCGGCTTCGAGTTAATGGTCGCCGACCAACGCGACAAGAGCTGTGGGTAGATGACATTAATAAGGACGAAGATGCCGCCACGCCGCTACATCACCAGGCCATGATGGCCGAGAAGCGATTCTCGTATTTGTACGACCCGTCTGTCTTGTCTTCGTCGTCCGCAACAGGTAACAGAGCTTATTCACATAACGATCTTAGTAAAACCTAAGAAAAGTTCCGTATTCACGAAGCAAAATTATCGCAAGTTTTTCGCACGCTACAATGAGATCCTACGACCACGCCTACGACAGCTACAAAGCTTTACGCACTTTTTATGATCAAATTTACATCGCCGGCAACATCGCTCGCTTACGTCGTCGCGACGACCAACGTGCATTTCTATGTGCTCCCTGTGTGCATCCCAACGAGAGAAAAGAAGAAGAAAAAAGTAATTGAAACTGAACGCCGCGGCGGAGACAAACGCTAGAACCACGGATACCTGAAAAAGCTACAACGACAAGGAACCACCAACCAAGCGACCACCAAAGACGCTAGGCTTAGCAAAACACTTCGACGATCCGGGGCAAGACCATCTGCACACTATCGGCTGGCTTGATGAATGGAATACGCCCACGCGACCTTTGTGGACCCTCCTCGTATGAATAGTTTGAACCCTGACCTCTAATTTGGCGTAAGAAGGCCAGTCTTTCCCCTCGTCGTACCTAGCTTGTTTTCAGATGCAGCGGTGACGAACGATCTCGTCGAGAAGGGACACTTTCCTCGATTCAATCTCCTTTTTTTGTGTGTGTGTTATAGAGCTCAAATAAACGCCATATGGATTGCCTTTGCAACTTTTGGGTACGTAGACTTTTTTTAGATGTCCATTTTATTTCGACATCATACGCCAACACATGTCGAGTTAGAGCAGTTTTTGGGAGCGACTCAATGCCGGTCCAATCTTTCTCTGCCGAGCGTCTCGTCAGCATCGAGTTGCGATTGTCTAGAGGCCCAGCGGTTCATAAAACGTTCCCGAAGCGGTTACCAAGAACGCAATGCCAGTGCGGTTCTGCTCCCAGTGGGAACAGGTATTTACGTGGATCTTGCTGACACTCTTTTACTTCAAACGTATCTTCCTGGACGTTGGCTCTCTCCCGCATCCCCGAAAAGCGCCGCAAGGATTTGTTTACATGCGCGCCGCTTCGCAGAGCCGTACGGGCCGTCTCCTTTTAGCAACGATGGTAGTTGTGTTGACTTCTTAGCGATCGAATTCGTTATCAGTTGCGGTCGACGAAGGCGGCTATCGCGTGATCAGGAAAGGTGGGCATGCGGGCCCGTTTAAACAGACATTTCGTAGCGTGAATATTACATCGCACGTACACAACTCCAAACCACCCCAAAGAAGCGTTGCCGGAAAGACCACCCGATACTAAAACGAACGGTGGCCAACTCTGCTGTTGCTTTCTCCACCAAAGCGCCTCGGTACTACGTTCAGGCCTAAGTAATGCCTCTGAGTGACCGTACTTCCCGTTGTGGCGCTGCTCTTACGGGCATGTTGTCGTCACGACATTCCATCGAAGCTTCACAGACATCCACGAGGTGGTTGTTGGTTTTCGTTTTATTCAGTTTAAAATTCGTTTTCTCGCGTTATCCTACCGAATATTGGTATTGGTGAAGTCCTATTTTAACCCTCTTTATGGTCAAGCAAAAAGATGGGCTCTAGAATTTGATTTCCGTACCCCTTTAAAGGGTCGTGTGCCAGCTCAGTCAGCTGAGTGCTCGTTGATAACTCTTTTGTAAAACAGTGCGGATATTTAAAGGTTATTGTTTTTAATATATTAAATTGTATGTGTAAAAACTATTTAGCATCGGCCTGTGGTTTTCTGGGTAGTTACCACCCCCAGGTTTTTAAATAGAAATGATTTTCTAAATTTTAATTGATTTGGTAAAATTCCTTAACAAAGAGGCGCATTGAAAATGATTAAGATATACCAAGTAGTCAACTCGGAGTCACGTTTTGAAAAGTTCATTATGTTAGAAATCAAGACCAAGGCCCTTTTTAACAAATTGAAAATGCCTTCCTCTGAACCTACTATATTCGCAATATGAGAAGTCCGGTACAATACCTTGGGGGTAACCGCCATCCAACGTAAATGATAATTTAAAGAAAGGGCTCAATACATCTAATAAAATAGTCAACAATAGTTCTTCATTGGTAACTGAGACATACCGTCAGACCATTTGCGGTGCTGTCACGACCATGCGGCGGTGGCGCGGGTTGCAACGCAAAGGGGTTCGGACGTCCGCTATAAGGGCGTGGTCTCGAGGGACGCGGTGTACAGAGAAAAGAGCTCTGGGGCGAACGGGGCAGTAAACACATTTAATATCAATATAAGCGAAACACACAAAGCAAAAGTTCAGAAGCGCTTAAACGAATGGCAAATAATAGGCAGATACTAGCTAATGCCAAGGTTTTACAATTAGAGGGCGAGATGCGAACGCACAAAAAGGGGAGGGAGGTGGTACCGCACAGTGGAGCAGTCCAGCATGACGGGGCTTGGGATCTTGAGCCAAAGTTCCTCGGACTTGCCTCGTCGTGGTGCGGTGCTCCTGGTGCGGCAAAGGGTGTTGGTAGGGTGTCGCACTAGGGCAGTCGGGCAGGGGAAGGACTTGCCCGGCTCGCGCTCGGAGATTAGCCACTCGGTGCCCAGACTCAGTCTTTCCATGTGCCGCGGTGCCCACGGGGTGACGTCCGTAGTTGGAGGGCCTGGTGGCTGTCGGCTACCAGTTTTCCACTTCGACTTCTTGATCAACACAAAGCTGCGCGCACCAACCATCAAAAAATCAATATAGCAAAAATAAAACCCGCGTCTTTCCCAAAGCTAAGATTGCCCCCCGCCCCCCCCCCCCCCCCCCCCCCGTGCGTCTCGGTTGTGAAGCCGCGCATCGCTCCTAACCATAAACAAAAGGCAACAGACAAAATACTCAACCTACTTTACATCTTCAAACCATCCCCGAATTCCGAGAATCGGTCCGAAAGCCAGGGGACCATAAAATTGTCAAAATCGGGTCCCCTTCCAGTGGTAAGAAAGAGACCCCACAATAACCCCCCCCCCCCCCCCCCCCTCCCTACTGGCGCACGAGAAAACAATCCGAGGGGCGCCGTGTTACACTAACCTTTGACTGCTTCGCTCTTTGGAGACCAAGCTGGTTTTTGTGGCATGTGCTGTAGGTAGAGATGTTTGTAGCGTAGATAATCTTACGTTAAAAATGTAGCATTTGGACTCAACCAGCATATGTCTCATTTTGTTACCTAATATGAAAGCTCTGATCGGAAGCACCAACTGCACGCTCTCGAGTACTTTTTCTCATCCGGGCAATTTTGCACAATTGTGCGAAGTATGTCTTTATTGATCCACGATTTTTTTTCGCTTCCTTCTTTTAAAAGGCACAAATCACTGAGCACCTGTGTTCACAATGTCCACAAAGGAGGTCCACAATTGTTTCACGTTCACGTCCTAAGAATCGGCAGGAAGTATAAGCGTAGCAATTGACAATTACAAAAATTCTAAGATACTAAGATCATCCGGTCGTTTGTAGTTCGGCACACTGTAAACTTCCATGGCTTGATATCCTCAACGGGAATACCAACCTCCGTCATTTTGTGGCCCGAAATACCCTCACGAAAGTTGAGTGTATGAAAAGTCACTTCGGGCACGTTATTCCAAAATACAAGACCGCGTATCGAATGAGAGCCGTTATTACTTGTAACGTCCTTAACAATCTGGGTTAAAATATGGGCGAACGTAATATATAAGAAATTATCTTTAACAAGTAAACCGCTGTATCACCGCAACAGCAAGGAGGGAGGTCTGTACGTCAGCGTGACATCGCTTGCGGTAGCGAATCATATACTCTTGGTGTCCGGTTTGGAGTATTCAGAATGAACAAAATATCATACGTCTAATTATTCGGATCCTCGGCCAATTCCCTTTATGGGTGAGTACCAGAGGCTTTCGGAAATAACAAGGACACCGCTATACCAAACAACCGAAAACCTCCCTCCACACTGTTCGCCAAAGCAGAAACGAAATTCACTTCCGTGCAGGGTTGTCGGAGAACAGACAACGGTATACCATATCGCATGAACAACAAACAAAATACAAAAAAAATAGTTGCCCACAGCTGGACGTAAAACTATACATAGCAACGTTTGGTTTGTATTTCCACTATATATTTTACAAATGTAACACCGAGCAACCCCCAAAAGCGAAGGCAGCCGAAGCGTGGGTCTTATCGCAGCACCTCGGAGCCACCCTTGGAGGAAAAACGCCGAGTAAGCTCGAAACTGCTACGACGCACCAGTGGAACGCCCGTGATTTAAGGGAATATCTAAGAGTATTTCACAAAATTGCAGACGCGCGAGCGCCAAATGAGTTCAGGATCCCGACTCTGCGCCTTCCGATCAGCACGCGCTGGTTTTCTAGTTCTTTGTCGGCCTTCATCGTGGATACTTTTTGGTTTAAAATACTCATCCCACGAGGCATTGATTGAGATGCCACAGAGCTCCAATGGATTTAAGTTTAGTAGTAGTAGACCGCAATGATAGTCGCATCAAGTACGAATATGCTCATACGAGATTACCCGTCCTTGCACGACGTTTTCTATCGCTAAACAACGCGCACAGGCACGAGCCAACATCGCTCGTCTCCTGTGTCCCGGCAGCCGCTGCAGTACTAGCATGCTCCGCTTGACGAGGTCCCAGTTCGGGTCGCGTGACCGACGTTCCGTCAAGGCGGACCTGCCAGCAGCCAACTTCCGCGTCCGCTCCCGTCCATCGCTGCAAGCCGCATTAGCGAACGCTCGCAGGTGTCGCTCGCTAATCGCTAATGCACCTTCGAAGACTGCAGGCGCGACGGCCGACACACATTTGTGTGCTCGCGGTATATTTAGAGCCAACGCGCACACGGCGAGCGAACGGGCCGCTCGAGCCGTGAACCAAGAATAGCGACCGTGGCCGTATTGAACGACACTGATTTTGAATTTTCCAAACGCACCGTGCCCAACGATCCCGTAATTAGTTCCGCGATAATAGCCTTTCGAAACAGAATTTTTTGGACAGAACGATCGAATATCAACCTTCATTCGCCTGACCGTACGCGGTTGAAAATATTCGAATGGCTTAATGGAATGACAAGTGCACAAAGCGCCGATCCTAATATTATCATTAACTATACAATGTCCATTATTCATTTACGCTGGATCGTCTAGCAAAATATTTACCGGACTGAAGGAAATGAACTATGACAAATTAAGGCCTATTGTAACAGGAGCAAACAAAGTAGAATAACAAAGTGAACGACTTTGGCATAAAATGCAGACCGCGACCATTAAGCATGTTTTTTTTTGTTTTTGTTTTTTTAGAAGATTTAGAATAATAAAAAAATAACTTTAAGGTCCTTTTGACAATGGGTCTATGTGGGGACCCTGACGGCGACTGGCGAAAAGGCGATCCCGTTTTACCATTTAGCTAGTAATTGAACTGAAAAGTTTCAGTTTACAACGTATAATTTTTTATTTCTATATCTAATATACTACTTATCCCCTTCGCGATTTTTTTAGTGTTACATATTAAACACAATGAAAATTGATGAAACGTACACTTGATGAACGTTATATGTTAGCCCACCTAGGCGGGCGTGACTTTAATTTTGTCAAAACGTATTCTAAGCTAGTAGAATGTATGACGATTCGCCGCAAATCATGTCATTCCTTAAAGGCTCGGGGGAAGAAAGTGAATTTAAATCAGTTATATTGGGAGGGGAACTCTTTAAATATTTATCGCTGATTATGCCTTGCAAAGCGTTTACTAGTGGGGAGTGAATACTCTTCTTTGGGAATATTGAGAACTACTGTTTGTTAATTCCTATAAAACCTCGAGCCTTGCAAGTTGTACCCTTTTTGCTAGAGGTGGAAGTTCCAATTGTCTGCATATTTCAGTGGGGGAGTCATGCCTACTATATTTGTTGAATATAAAACGTGCTGCCTGTTGGCTTTATTTTTTTTAACTCATTAATTCCTGAGACTTTGTGAACCATGCGATATCGAAATACTCGATCATAGGAGGGACCAGTGTTTTATAGGCTAATAGTTTCGTTCCAGTGAATCCAAATTTTGAAACTATTTTTAGATAATAAAGTTTATTCAATGCGTTATAGGTTATAGACTCGACGAGCAGGTTCCAGGGGCCCTTATGGAGTCCAGCGTATTTATACTCTTCAACTTCATTAAGGGGGATATTGCTTACGTGGTCAGAAAGGGATTGTCGTTTTTTGTTTTTTTTTAGCTATAGACCTTTTCATGGCAAACGCCAGTGCTCCAGTCTTTGGCGTTCCAGAGAACTTCCGGTTCATGAAAAGAATGAAGAAAGCCCACCTTAATACCGCTGCTTGAAATGTCGATGAAACGTTTAACCACCAGTTCTCCAGGTGAACGCCAAGACAACGAAGAAGCGCGAGATCTGTTAAACATTTTCGAATATTCTTGTAGACCAAATTCTCTCCTTTAAGACTTTAAATTGTCCAGCCGAGGGCCCTCGTTAAATCTCCAAATTTGATGTACGTGTAGCATTTATGCTTTCTAGCACTGGTGGCATAAGCAGGCTCGACAGGCTCGCAAGCACGGAACGACCGGAAGTCGCTTGGGACGCAGGAGGCAGCTCATGTTTGTAAACAGCAAAAGGGTCTATAGTCATAAATACAGTTTGATCTAAATTTAATACCATCTGCCAATTGTGACACCAATTCGCGATGCAATTCAGTAAATGATTAAGGGTGATTTGATCCTCATGATTAGTATTCTGTGAATAAAGTATACAAAAGTCAGCAAAAAGGCGGATTTTTACATTAACGTTATGAACTATTTCACTTATTTACATTAAAAAAAAATATATGCCAGTACCGATCCCTGTGAAACACCAGATGAAACTTTGCCTTTCGGTGATGAATGAGCGTTAATTGTAACGTACCAATAGCCATCTGCAAGGTAGTTTGCTATCCAAATTGAATGTTACCTTATCCCAAAACGGTTTCTAGTTTAAATAATTTTATGTGCGATATCCTCTCAAATGCTTTAGATAAATTTATAAAAATGGCATTCCCCTGTTTCTTATTATTATTAACAACAAAAAGATCATGAATGTTTTCAGTAAATTTCGTCACAGTCAATAATTTGTGTACGAAAGTTTAAATGTGCTTTGAGATAATGCCCTCAGCCATTTCGCAACACTTTGGAGTGAGAGAGATAGGCATGTAGTTAACGCATTCGCTTTTGGAACAAGATTTATATGCGGGAATGACTCTCGGTAATTGTCAGTCTTTGTAAATTTCCTCTCACTGAGGGAGTGTCTGAAAATAATAGCAATGTATTTCGCTATCCATTCGGCATACTTTCTTAAAACTCGTTTGGTATCTGTCTGGGACAGTACGTTTTTTTGTATTCAGGTTAATACACTGTTCGGTGACCACAATATCATCTATGACTCTGTGGGCACGAGAAGAAGTAAGGTGAAATACCATCGCGCCTTGCAAATTGGAAAAATGTATTCATTAAAGGTCTTTGTACGATTTTCTTCATAGAAAGTGATTCTACGTAGGTTGTACTTGGGTTTAGGGTTAACGTGATTCCGGAAGTTTCAAGGTGATAATTTATTCAACGACCGAAAGGTTATAGATATGTATTATAACTGATTTAATCTGGATGCCAGATTCATGCAGCAGTAAAAAGCAATTTTTATTATAATTATTCTTATTTTTAGTATTACTTTTACAAGCTCTTCTTTAATTTTGAACCTTCTTATTTTTTATTATTTTTAGAGTTCTGATTTTTTAATTTGTTTATTACTTCCCTTGTAGGCCGCATACAAAAAGTGAAGGCAACTACGAATGGTAATCTCCCGTAATATGTTTTTTCTTAAAGTTTTCTTTTTTTTTTGGTCAGAATAAGGGGACAGAAGGCGGGATGGAAATAATTAGTCACGAGAGATTCTAGTAAGAAAAAATAATTGGAATATTAACTAAACAAAGTAAACGATGACCAATAGACCATTTTAGAACATAGCTAAAATTGCGCACAAATAGGAAGGAACAGTGAAGAGGGAAGAGAGAAGAGACAAGCGCAAACTCACAACTCGATGTATTGAAGGAAGAAAAAAGAACAGCCCACGGTATCAGCTCGAGCCGAGGCCACACTCGCACGTGGACACCCGAGCACGCGGAGGACACACACCATCAACCACACTCAAACGATGGTAGAAAGGCGATTTCTTTGTCGGTTAAAGCCTCAGAAGGATGGCTGACACAACGCTCGCCTAGGCGGAGTACATATACTAAAACGTCCTGCTACCATTCAATGTCAATAAGTTTCAGGATACAGCTACAGCGGCTGGCTTCCCAGCGCCAGTTATCCTTGCAGTGTCGCAGACGTTGTTAAAAAAGGTTAAGGGAGGTTTAAGTCAGAAAAAGAGAGACCTACAACGAGACCCTAGGTGCTCCCTTACGTGCATAAAATCTCGCACAATTTGAAAAATGTAGCTGGGCGGTTTGACGTCCCCGTTGTTTTTTCGGCACCTGGAAAGTTGGCGCAACTCTGCCCTAGTATTGCGGAAAAGGCTGGGGGAAGAGCCAATGTTTCGTAAAGCGCAAGAACAAGTATGTTGATTGTGTGGTTGGTGAGGTATACAAGATCCCACTAAGCTGTGGAAGAGTGCACATCGGCCAAACTGGCCGATGTGTTAATGACAGGGCACGTGAACATGACTGGTCACTCCAGTCGACCGCTGGGGGTCATTTGCCTCTGCGTTGTGCTGCCTGTAAATGCCAGCCCAAATTCAACAACATCACCATCATCGGGAGGGGCACAGATAAACACCAGAGAGTTATTCGAAGCGTATGCAATAACAAAAGAGGGGCAAGATGCATGCGTCAGCCGAACATCGGTTTTTCTTCACAAAATAGAAATTCCTTATCTTGACACGTGCTGAAGCGATAGTGCGGTTTACTTCGTTGGTGCTTTTTCAATAAATGTTTAGTTGTGAGTCCAGTGCTTGTGTCGTTCGCATCTTCCCTTCGTCCTTGTCTGTTTTTGTCCGCTGTTTATTTCCGTTTTACATTATAAGGTCGCTACTGAAAGAGGCGTCCGGATTGGACATAATCACTGCCACTTTTCGAGGTTATTTGGAAGGACACAAAACTGACTTAGATGTCCTTGGGATTTTGTCTGAGAAAGATAAGCAATTCGGAAATAAAACCGCGCTCAAGCCACGATGAAAAAAGCGCTCGCTCTCCTTACTACCTTCCAAAATACGAGATGTAGATTTTGCGGTAAATTTGATTCTAGCTCAATTCAGGCTTTAACATGCAGTGAGAACTCGCTCGCTGGTTGAAAAAAAAAAAATCTCGTGTTCTAGATCATGTTTTTTGTTGTTGTTGTTCTTCGTACACTCTAAGGGGTGCACCAAAACATCCAAAATAATGTTTTTATAACAGTGTATCATCTTAGTGTCAGTATTTCAGTCCCGCCAAAATGTATTCCTGTATTTCCAAATACATTTCATTCAATTTTTCAAATGTATCTGATACGTATCGTGATGCATTTTTATAAATGTATTTCAGTATCCGTATTTTATCTGATTTTGCCATGCATCCCAGCATTTGTATTACAAAATACATTTGAGAGTATTTCTGCCCCACCCTGCCATATCATCTAAAGAAAATTTTAAAAAATGTATGCAAACTTCGCCGTGCTGAAGAAGAATGGCAAAACCAGAATGTGTGACAGGCCTTCCATTCAAGAAGGAAAGCGCATCTGCGCGTCAAGCGCTCGCCGTGCGAACGACTTGGCCTTTTAATGCTCGGATCCCCCACCCTGGATAGGTCAGTCGGTAAAACTCTTGGCTCGCCTGCTCAAGGTGGTCAGTTTGTACCATGACGGGGGAACTCAATTTTTATTTAATTAACTATGGGCGTAACGCTTTTCAGCCGTTCTAGCTGGCTTTTTTTTAAGCTTCATTTATTAGAGTTCAGTCACATACCTACCTGATTGCCGGGTCCAAGTTTTTACACACTACTTGGGCATGCACACAAAAACACACACACAAAAAAAAAGAACACCAAAATCAACGTGGGGCGGAACACTTGCCACCAACTACGATTTGCCCTTACTTACACCATGGCGGCTTTGAGGTGTGACCAATTGTACTTTTTTTTTATTTTCCTGCTTTATTTATGGCCATGTGTCACTGGTATTTTTTTGCCCCGAGTTGACTGCACTTTCCGTTCATTGCACCCTTTCTTGAAACAGCTGCCACGCAGTTTTCTGTACTGGAACTGCCTCTACATATAAGTTTCGACATAACCACAATGCGTGCCAAGCGATTGCAACTAAACGATTCATATTCTTGCGCCTTTTGTTACGAAAAATTAAAAAAAAAATCTTGATAGATTCCCGGTTTGGCTGAAAATTGCGTTCAAAGATATAGCGAAAGTCCGCCCAGAAACAGAATACGCCCTTGCAGCGTAAAAATACGCGACGAAGCGTCTCCTTATTACCGAAAATATACGAAAATTAAGGAAAAAGAGTATACAACAATTACATGTCCCACATTATCTTAACATTGTGCCAAATGATCTCTTTCAGCTGAAGTCGCTGAAAGGTTAAATAAAAAAGCTAAGAGAGTGGTGCTGCAATTTTAAATTTTAAATTGCTCTACAAGCTTTGCGCGTTGAGCCTTTTTTATTTTTTTGTATATTTGAAGTGTAGTTAATTTCATATTTTTTCTACTGGTTGTCGGGTCCCGCGTACAGGCACCCCCGTGCTTTTATGGGGGTGCTTGTAATAAAATGTAATCAAATAAAATAAGGGAATGAAATGTATAAAAAAATTATCCCCGAAGAAACCGCAATCTTTCCCGAGTGGCAGGTTGCATTCCTTCGTGTACACCCATGTTTTAACTGGCAGGGTTTCTGTGTAAAACCTGATAAAGAACTTCGTGATTTTTGGTGAGACAGGAAGGGCGCGCAATCGTTTTATAATGTTCTTTCTAGCGGTTGATTCAAACCCATTCCTGTACAAGGGAGCCGGGAACATGCTACTAATTGTGCTTCAGTACAGCTATCTCTTCTTCACCTGCTCGAGGCACTCGCAAAGGTACATCATTTGTAAAACTAGTAAAATTTCCACGTTTTTTCTTCTTTTTTTTTTTTTCCCCTGAAGCGGAGACACTTTGCCGCCTTCGGTTTCCCGGATACGTCGATAATCCACTGGTTTAACTACGCTCCTCCTGAAGCCTGCAGCTCCCATCGCAAAGTTTCGTCGCCTAAGTCTCTGAAAAGACAAAAATTGCAGGAAGATCCATTGGTGGATTCTTAGAGAATATGTTAGCATGACCCTTGGAAACGCCACACGTCTCACTTTGGGAAACGCTAATGCTGACACCTTCACTTTTCTCTTCTGGCTTTCTCTATGTTTTGCTGCTTCTTTTTTGCCTTTTTGGCCACCAATGGATGTTGCTGTAATTTATTTCGTCCTTTTTCCTATACTCTTTTGGATTACGTGACACCCTTGGATACGATACGATCGTCCATTTCACTCCTGAAAAGGCCACATCGATACCATTCCCGCAATGAACCGCATCCATGTCACTCGTGGAGGGAACCGCATCCGTATTTTTAACTACACACACACATCACAGCCCACGCACCGCTACCATGGAAACCCAGAGCGAAGAACAAACCGCGACAGCAGCATAGACTTTCTCATCAGAGAAAGTCAACGCTGGGCAGAGATTAGACACGACAATTGCGTCAACGTTTGTCTCAAACTTGACACGAAGCCGAGCGCTGACGCAGCACTCGTTTCCAATCTGTGTCCAGCGTTGGCCTTATCTGATGACGCCATATCATTCAGCACTCAATGCTTTGTCATCTAGGAGGTGTTGCGTTGCGCGTCCTCCTCTCTGGCTGGAATATAACATGTTTGGGTTTTGCGCTAAGCTGGCGCGTCCAAGTCACGCGCCAGGTTTGAGCGTGACTTGGACGAAAACGAAAGGGCTCCTTTTGACGAAAACCCGGTGATGTCTGTCAGTTTGTCAGCGCAAATGAGAGAGGGAAAGGTTGACGCGTGGTGACGCTAGCCGTTTGGACCAATGGGAGCGTCGCACGCGTCGCTTTCTCCCCTTCTTTTGCCCTTTTTTCCCGGCGCTGACAAACAAAAGACACCGCTCAGTTTTCGTAAAAACGAGCTTCTAATGCTCACGCATTAAAAAAACGAATTATCGTTACTTTTAGAGCCACATGCACCAGACCAAATCTGCCGCTCTTCAGGGTAAGAAAGATTTAACGTCTCATTTCTTCTGTTTGCGACTGCCTAACAAACGCAGCGGAAAGTCGATGTGCCTGGGAGATCCTACCAGTGTGGATTGGGATGGCATGGGCTACGAACATCAAGCTGGGAAAACGAGTGCTTTTGCACACGAAGCTTCTTTAGAGATGATGAATATACCCTGTATGCAGGGGGAGAAGTGACGTTCTCATCTACTGAAGTATTGACTCCAATGTTTTGTCGGACGTCCCAAAGTTAGCAGTACACCGAGATACCAAAGAGGATGACCGCTGCATGCCCAAAACCCTTGCAGGCTTGCAGACCCAATTGCCCAGCCACGCTCCTGTAGATTTTTCCAGTCTAAGCCGAGCTCTTGACACTTCACAATATTATTGTATTATATTCATTTCCCTTAGGATCTGCTTCTTTTCTGACGAGATGATAAATACCTCATCAGCGTATACAAGGATTTTCAGGCTTTGATTGGGCAATCCATCTAAACCCAAACATGTTATATTCCGGCCAGTGAAAAAGACTGTGATTTATTTATTTATTTATTTAAAATGCTCCGAACCTTTCGGCTTGCACAGAAGTAAAGTAAAAATTACACCTAACACTAAACAAGGAATTCAGGCATGTACTCACCGCGTGAAGCGAGCGTGGGTAGGTTGTAGCTACCCACGCATGCTCAAGAAATACGCGTAATATTCCACATACAAAATGTTAACCAAACAATTCTTTCAGCTATGTTTTAAATAATTCAGGATTACAACAATCAACAACTTGCTCTGGCAGATAATAGTTCGGCAAAAAAAAAAGAGTGCTTAAAGACATCCTTTCCGTACTGGTACTGTGAAATCACTTTAGTATTGCTCGTCTTTTTGGAGCATGATGGTGAAGTCAAAATGTAAGAGTTCAGGAATAATCGTTGTCAAGCCATTGGCCACAGCGTATAATTCTATTACTCTACACATTTTTTCTCTTATTTTTGTAAACAGCCAAGCTGCACTACACTTCTCATTGCAGTACCCAATTCAGTGCACCTGTGCTCAGAAAAAACAAACCGAAGTGCCAGATTCTGTATTTGTTCTGTTAGCGCGACCTGCTGCCTCCTGCTTCCTGCACCCTGTATATTCTAATATTGGACGTGCTTAACATTTATATGCAGCTAATCGAACATCTCTCTTTGCACGCTTAAGGTGCCTTCTAAGAAAGCCTAATTTATGATAAACCTTGGCGCATATGTAATCCACATGACTATTCCAGCGTATGGTATTAGGTAAAATAACTTCTAAATACATAAATTCTCCTACATTATTAAATTCAACGCCGCCTATAGAATAGCAGAAGTCTGAGACCTTTTTTTTTCTTATTTGTAATACTGCAAGAGAAATTTTTATCAAAATTAATTACTATACCTCATTTCTTACTCCATTACTCCACGTAAAATTTCTTCCAGGGACTGATTGAGAATCTCCTGGTCTTGAACTCCAGCCACTTTTGAAAATACCATACAGTCGTCTGTGAACAAGTTAACTTGAACAGAGAATGGGAAATTTGTTGCTGTCTTATTTATATAAATTAAGAATAAAAGAGGCCATAGTACTGACCCTCGGGGTACTCCTGAGTAAACTGCTAACGGGGAGAGAGCAAACTTTGTTACAGCTAACATACTGCATTCGTCCTTGTAAATAAGAACGTATCCAAGATATCAAAACCTGATTGAATCGCAAAGAAGCTAGCTTTTTAACTAATTTTTCATAAAGTGCCCGGTCAAACGTTTTAGAGCAATTCATAAATATTACGTCAACCTGACTTCGTTCGTTTAGAGCCGATGAAAACTCATGTGCACGCTCTTGTAGTTGTATGACTGTCGATAGACCCCGCCGAAACCCGTGCTGGTGTTTGTAGAGTAAGTTATTTTCCTCTAAGCATTTATTTATATGCTAAGAAACTGTGTGTTGTAAACGTTTGCAGCATGTCGTTATTAAAAATATAGGGCGATAATTTTGAAGCTCCACCTTATTTCCGGTCTTGTAAATGGGCACAATTTTCCCGCATAGCGAGTCTTCTGGTAACTTGCTCTTGAAGGAAACACGCTTGAAAAGTTAAATATAAGTACCACGACACCCACTTGGCATATCTTCTCAGAAATGCGTTGAGGATATTGTCTGGTCCGGATGCTTTTTTATCGTTTATATTCAAAAGTAAAATAAAAAAATACCACTTTCTGACAAAACTGATTCTGGCATTTCTGAGTCGTTGTGTTCGTCGACAAGGTCAACCGGTGGGTCACGTGACACCGTAAAGACAGACTGAAAGTATTTGTTGCATTCTTCCGCAATTCTAAAAGGACATGAGACGATTTCATAATAATTAGTAACACTTGAGAAGTTTCTTCCTTCGGAGTCAAAAAGAAACGCCAAAAGTTATATGGGGCTTCGCTCAAGAACCGTGAGAGCACATTGACACAGTAGCTTGCCTTTGCTTCCGTCACGAGATATTTTAACTGTTTTCCTAAATTTGGTATCTCGGTAGTATTTCTAACTTAGATTTTCAGTCGGCGTTTGATCTTTCGCATCAGTTGCAGAATTTCCCTCGTCATCCAAGGATGGATCCTTTGTGCTCTCTTTTTTAAGGTAACAAAACGACATATTCGATGGGACACAATATTTTTAAACTTTCTGCATAGCTCGTCGACATCAGATAGATGACTGAAATAATCAAAATGCTCTTCTCAACAGTCAAGAACAGACATATCGTCGGCGTTTTGGAAATCGTGAACTATGTTTTCGGCACGGGTGTTTTCAGGTGCTTTCTTTTTAACGAGAGTTGCGATGAAAATACCAACACCTTATGATCTGACACGCCATCTATAATATTAATCTCGTCCACTTCAACCATATACTACTCACAAAAGACAGGTCTAATGTTGCTTGAGCAGTGTTTGTTTCTCGGGTAGGGTCGGTAACTAACTGTCTCAGGTTGAAAAAAAAAGTCAATACCGAGAAGCAGTTCTGAAGACGGTACCTCATTTTTACCCACTTGCTCGTTGTCCAATCAATACTGGAAAGGTTAAAGCCCCCCGTCAAAATAATCTTAGCTTTGTCCCTCAATTGTAGAGCCACGTAATCGTATATATCTTTTAAAAGCTTTGGCAGGGTATTTGGGGGCTTTGAACGGCACCTATAATAAATGTATTTCCGTGGATTGTTACTTTACACCATAATACCTCTCCGTCGATAACGCAACTCACTTGCACCAGATCTACTTTTCTTTAAAAATGATGGCCACACAACCGCCTCTCAATTTTTTGTCTTTTTTAATTATATTTTATCAAACAACAATTTTGTTGTTTCTAATAACATCGTGCAACCATGTCTCCGTAATAACAACAATGTGGGGTCATGAAACAACAAGTTCGTTTTCATTTTGTCTACTTTATTTAGTATAGTTCTGTCATTGAAGGTCAAGGTCTTAAATGATTTTAAATGGTGCTCACTAACTGATTTATGGCATGACTTATTGTTAGTGTGAGTTGATGTTTGTTTTGCTGTACAAATCTGCCCATTGATGTCATCCCACAAAAAAATATTGTCGTCGCAAAACGTATCTTGTCATTAATCAAGAAAACGTTTTCCCCGTTATCAGGATTCCGCTTAATATATTCCCACAATTTCTGTTATTCTTTAATCATTATCCTTTATTTTTTTATTTTTTATTCCTCTCTTTGTATTCTTAATTCTTTATTCTTTCTTCGAGAGTTACTCCCCATTGCCCGAGGGCGTTATTGCAGGGGGTTATAGGCGTGAACAAACATCTCTTCGGTTTCAGAGCTCACTTTTTCCTCCAACAGCTTGTTCCATTCTTAAGTAGCCTTGACAAAAAAAGAATTCGCGTAAAGTTTCGTTCTAGCACGGTATTATTTTTTTTTTAAACAGTGGTTGGTTCGATTGTAAATATAGTGCGGTTCATTTAGGTAATTATCTTAGTTAATTCCCAGCCTGCCAATAAATATTTGGAACAAAACTTTCAGTCAGTTTCTTCGTTCGAGCTGAGAGCAACACCCGTTTCATATCAGTACAACTATCCTTGCGCCCGTATCGTCCTAGAACAGACCTAGCCGTCCTATTCTGGATTTTTTCCTAGTTCTTCAATTAGATATTTTTTTGTGCAGGGTCCCATACAACACAATCATATTCAAGGAGTGATCTAACACAAGTCAAGTACGCAGTTTTCTTTAAGTTTAGTTGGAATTATATTAATCCTCGCTGGATAAAAATCAATGCCCTGCCAGCCCTTAAAATGACGTCCTCAACTTGAGCATCCCATGAACAGTCAATCGACAATGTTACACCCAGATATTGGTATATACATTCTGCTTTTATGAAGTCGTTATCCGCACTGTACTGGTTAACAATTTTCTTCTTACTCCCTGTGAAGCTTACCTGGACACACCTTTTTTGGATTGAAATTCATCTTCCATATTGGTATTGGTATTTATTGCGTGCCCAAAACACCGTGAAGGTTTTGATATTGGTGCACATAAAAGTCACAAATGAGTTCAACATGCAAAGACGTGAAACACAGGAGCGACACATCAGACATCATACAACAAATTACAGACACAACTCGGTATTCGAAGTAAAATAAGGCATGGAAGAGAAATCCTGCTGCACCAGGCTATTACAAAAAAGTTTAATTCTATGCACTGGTGACCCTTCAATCTCCTTGTCAGGATAAAATGTATCGCAGAGTCGCGTGTGTTTAGCTGGCACGCGTAAGCTTGAACTACTCGAAAGATCAGGTACATCAAAACGACCTTGTATGTAGATGTAGATGGTTGAGCGTGTTGGTTATTAATTTACGATAAGGAAAGCGGGACATCTAAGACAAACAGACAAGACAGGCTGTGAAAACACCACATCTTGGCGATGCCTGCGGTCAATTAAGGTTCTGAGGTTTAAAACTTTAACAAGAAAATTATACTCGAAATAGAGTCTCCTGTTAAAATGCCTATTGTAGACTATGCATATCAGACGCGTTTGTACCATTTTAATGAAAGTTCCACACAACAGACGTAAATTCAAGTCGGTGGCCTAACCAAAGCGCAAAATAAGCGTAATATAGTATCAGGTGCCTGGAAGTGTCGAGTCAAACGTGAGATCATCCCGAGCACTTTAAGACCGGTACCACAAATGTTAGTGACATGAGATTTGAACAATAGATTACAGTCTACTAGCACTCCAAGGTCCCTGACTACATCCGTTTGAGCAATAGTACAGCTGCCCAACTTGTATTGAAAGTGTAATACATTATTGCGTCTTGTTAGCAAGATTACCTTAGTTTTGTTGGCGTTCAAAGGCAAGCGGTTTGACAGGCACCACTTACAAAAGCTCAACACATCAAATTGTAGCACTTCACAGTCATTTTCGGAATGAATATGTGAAAATAACCTTATATCATTAGCAAATAAAAGCATCCTGGCAGATGTAATGCACTTTGAACTATCATTAATAAATACTAGGTATAGCAATGGCCCCACTACTGACCCCTGGGGTACTCCTGAAGTTGGGGAGAACGCACTTGATAAAACATTATCAACACGAACAAAGTTTCTTCTCGATGAAAAATAACTAGAAACCCAATCACAAAGCTTAGGTACAATACCATATTGTTCCAATTTTTTTACAAGCAAACAATGATCACCAGTTTTTCAATACGTACCAGGTCACTTTGTAATTGGGCTGCACCTTGTTCACTCGAAATATACCTGAACAAAATACAATTGTCTGCAAACAGCCGTATACAAGACGATATTTCACTAGAAATGTAATTAATAAAAAGTAAAAACAAAAGTTGTCCCAAGACAGAGCCCTGGGGGACTCCAGATTTCACTTCAACGTAATCAGACTGCTTGCCGTTCAAGACCACTCATTGTCGCCGTTGAGACAAATAATTTTCAATCCATCTTACAACAGTTAGTTCTTAATTAAACATCTTAAGTTTCTAGAGAAGAAGCGCGTGTGAGACCGTATCGGATGCTTAACGAAAATTTAAAAAAAATAGTCCGTTTGTCTACCTTCGTCAACTACCAGATACCAATTCGTGAACAAAGTCATCAAGGTGTGCTGTACAAGATACTCCCTAAAGGCCCGTTCACACTCTTGCGACCGAGTAAGACCGAGAGAGACCAGACCGGTTTTTAAGCCTCTTGCGACTTCTTATACTCTGTTTCATACTTAGCGTGCAACGCTGTCAAAGCTACTGGCGCGAGCGTGGGGCTTGATCTCGTTGATCATTTGCACGCAGTTCTTGCGCAAACAAAACCATAGATGAAGCCACGCGCTCGTGCCTGTAGCTTTAACGGCGTTGCACGCTAAGTATGAAACAGAGTATAGGACCGGATGCGCTGCAGCGGAGCTGGTCCTGAGAAGTCGCAAGAGGCTTAAAGGGGCCCTGCAATGACTTTTTTACTGGTTTTTAATTTGCACCGAACCTGAGCGCACTGAACGTAGTAACTTAAGGAAACTTTTCTTTCTCAAATTTCGCTTTATTTTAAAAGTTATAGGCAAATTAGAATTACAAAAACAAGCAAAAAATAACCTCCTTCATGACGTCGTAGGTCCTGGCGTGAGTGGTACGAACTAGAGGAAGGGTAGTGGGCTCATCGAGCGTTCACGGATGCCGCACTCCGTGTCGACGGCTCGAGAGGGCGCCACTAAAGCATGTTTTGGATAGGCTGTATGAAGCGGGCGGCCAGGGCGGCTCGCATTGCATTTGCTGCGCGATTAAAGACTAATTCGGCATAACACTTCATTGGCCACAAACGACAGCAAACACGGGGTAAAGATCAGTTCAGAACGGGAGCCACTTCGCGCTGCCATACCGCCAAATGGCCAAATCGCCAACCAAGCCCGCGCCGAAGGCCTTCGGAACGCTCGGAAGCGGTCGGATGCTCGAGCCGGTATATGATCGCAGCGCCGCCGCGTACACCCGGGATTTTTCTACGCTCGCCGTTCGTCGGGGCCTCATCCCACTAGCCCTTTCTAGTATGCGCCGTTTTTTCCGCCGCTTGGTGGCGGGTACGTCGACGGATCATTTCTTGTTTCCGTACTTTACAAACTGCATTTGTTTCTTTTCTGATCTAAAATACTGAACAAAAACTAGTTTCATACATAATTGAAACGGTTCGCGACACTTATATTTTGTATCTCGACTAAAAAAAAGCTTTTAGCGGCTCTGACCAGTAGTAAGTCCAGGACCAAAGACGTCACATTTCGCGCGCTTTCGGCAACGTGGGTCGCCCTCGTAGGTGGAGGAGGTTTCCGCGTCGTCCGGTTAAAATATGACGCACTGATATTTAGTTACTCTCTCCATGCCCGCTGGCTTTCCCAAACCCCAAGAGACGTGGAAACCGCAAAAAAGGCAGACGCTTAAATATGATTGCAGGGCCCCTTTAAAAACCGGTCTGGTCTCTCTCAGTCGTACTCGGTCGCAAGAGTGTGAACGGGCCTTTACAAAACCTGTGTTGTTCACTTATATTCAAGTTATTCGCGTTTATGAGACACAATATCTCTATAAAAACGTGTTCAATGACCTTCCTTAAGAGACGTTAATGAAATGGGTCTGTAGATTGAGACGTCCTTCTTTGGCCCGCTTTTGTGAATGGGCACAACGTGAAAAACCTTCCAGTCATTAGGCAGGATGTCTGTAGACAAGTAATTGGTATATATTAAATAGAAATAGGACGATATTGACTGAGCAGACCACTTTAGAACGCGTGGTGAGATGCCATCAGGGCCACTAGTTTTGGTTTCATAGATGTTCTTTCGTAACACTTCAATGCCAAGTACACTAAATTATATTGGTTGCATTTCAGGAACAGCGCCAACGTACACAGGACCATTGTAGCTGCATTTGGGCAAGTAAACGGACTGAAAGTAGTTGTTTAAACATGTCGACTTCTCTGTATCGTCTGAAATTACCCGGTCATTTCGTACAATTTCAGTGATTCCTACGCGATCCGACGCACAACTCTTAATATAGTTCCAAAAAAGTTTAGAGTTCGTTTTCATTCAATCAGTAAGCTTCTGGAAGTATACGGCCTTTATGCTTTTTATGCAATCAGTGAACTTCAGGAAGTATTGAACCTTTATGCATAGCGATTAGTTCGTGTCGAGTGCACCTCTTCGGTTTAACGGGCCGTCCGTATTTCTGAACTGGAACAACCTCTTCTATCTCCTTTTTTCATGAGAAAACCTTACCATTTATGATGGGTTTGTCAAAATTCAGCTTCAGCTGGTTTGCACTATCTCTCCTCTGTCTTTTTTTTTTCTTTTTTTTTTGCGTATTTCCACAGATGCTTGCGCGGGACTCGAGTCTCGAAAGAATAATCCTCATCTACGCTGTAAAGTGTCCCCTCGAACTGGCATTTGACAAAACTCCCTGTTGTTTTTTTTTTTGTTTTTTTTTTTTTTTTTTTTTATACGAGGCAAAGTTGACTGCGATTGGTCTTTTAAATGTTCCGTTAATCCGGTCAACGCGGTGTGCCCCTTCTACAAATTTTAGTTCGATTCCCAACTTATTTTACAGGTGTCTTGAACAACCTTCTCTGATTCATCCCATGTTTCGGAGTAACTACTCTTCTATTCCATAAAAAAGCTGATTTTTGACTTCGACTTCTATTTTTTAGGTCGACGTTTTTGTTCTGTAACCCTGTGAACTTCGTTAGTAAGATGACGAATTTTGTTTGCTAGATCCGACACTAATTTGTTAACTTCCTCGATCTGACCATCGGTTGTGTTAAGTTTGTCGCTTATTTCTTTCATTATAGTTTCGGGCTTGGCGAATCTGAGGTCAATACTGCCTAGCTTCTGCATAATGGCCGTTTTACCATTTTGAAGGGGCCTTAGTAATTCCATGTCGGCTTCTGTAAGGAAACCAAGGTATAGCTCTATGTCACCAGAAAGTAACGCAATATAATTAAATACGAGACAGGGTATGCGAAGAGACGGAAACGCGTCCGAGACATCAAACGCGTCTGCGTAAACAAAATGTCACCAACACCTTTCAGAAAAGGGAGGACCCGGCAGTGCACAAACGTTTATGATCTTAGGTAGGATAGTATAAACTAACCTGCAGCGTTGAGAGCAGCGTTAGCTGCATGTCAGAAAGCGTGCCGGCTCCAAATCCTACAAAACCAAAGTCTTCTGCCCTTATGTAGTCTTGGGTGCGACCACGTGGGTCATGTTGCTCGAAGACGATTGGCGGACCAGTATCGATGAACGAGTCGTCATTGAAGCAGATGTTAGCAGGTATAACTGGCTGTCTGTCAAAACCGTGGCTTGCTGGCACGTGCGGTCCAGATTACGTGGAAGATGAGCGGGGCGAGCCAGCGAAAATTCTCCGCAGAAGCCGGATCGAACAGTACGGCTGATCTTGGCACGGTCAAGACCTACAGCGTTAAGAGCAGCGTTAGCTGCATGTCGGAGAGTACCTTTGAAGTGTCATCCAGGAATAGTTTTGTTCAATTGCTATCTTGCTGCCCTTCAGAAATCTGCATTTCTTTAGAAGATTATGTTTATCTGCGGAATCAATAAATAAAACGATGACGGGTCGATTCCTGTTCGTTTTTCACCCAACGCGATGTAAGCGTTCAACAGTCTTAACACACATTCTAAGCTTTTCTTCGAAAACACATCTAGTGCCTTTGACTTGAACGTAGCTGCCGTTTCACCGGCGTCTTCCGGAATCAAAAATAACAATAAGTTTATTGCGGCGGCTATGATCTTCTAGACTGACCAGCTTCCTCTGACATCCAAAAATCTCTCGTTGTATTGACATACAGTTTTGTTGAAAACTTTCGACTCGTTCTTTAAGCACTTTAATTTCTTGCACCATTACTTCCGTCTGTTGGAACCTTTTGGCTATAACAGGCTTACGCTGAGCTAATTGGTTCATACTGCAGCTAATTAAGCTGAGCTAGCTGGTTCATACTTCGAGCAATACTTCAGATAATTCCTAATTATGTAAACAACTTTGACAACCTAGCCTTCTGGCTAGGCTGTCAAATTTGCTTTCAAACTGTTGTTAGCTTGTTTTTATTACTACGAGATCATTTATAATTTCGTTTTGTTCCTTAACCTTATCTTTCATGGCGGTATCGTTGATTAAATTTAACAATACCACCGTGGTATCGTTGATTAAATTCAACAGTACCACCTTAGAACACGTAATACAACAACAATTTCTCGGTGTTTGGTAATACGAAGAGCTCACGTAGAACACGCATGTTACACATCTGAAAACACAACTATCAAGGGAAATTGAATGCTTGTACACGATTACAAATTTAAGACCGCTCTGGTT
This sequence comes from Ixodes persulcatus, assembly GCA_013358835.2. NCBI lineage: Eukaryota > Metazoa > Arthropoda > Arachnida > Ixodida > Ixodidae > Ixodes > Ixodes persulcatus. The sequence goes on from JABSTQ010009985.1 coordinate 107,652, forward strand.
GAAAAAGTGATTTTATCATTCGCTATTTCACTCCCATCTTTATTTTAGTATTTTAGTCTATGGTACTGCGACATTTCGAAATTATATTCAACCGTTAGTGCCGCAAAATAAAGTGCTCTGCATGTACGCGGACTACCACAAAAACGTGCAGGACGTTCACTGCGAACCATATTACACTATACATAACTTGCTAAAAGGAAATCAAATATATTATTTTAAACTTGGTGAACACCTACACAAGAATCATCCCTATAAAAAATTTCCAAACATTAAAAACGGGAGAGCTCACTGTCTCCGACAAACTAAATAGCAGACACCCAGAATTCGAACGAGTTGTTGTATTTTTTTTTTATTGTAATGCAATTAAATGCAAAGGTGCAAGCGAGCTGAACAAGAATGACGAAAATAAACCCTGGAGAAGGGGAACAAGAGGGACAAAGGACAAACACAAATCTCCAAACACAGCTAGGTGACTGGTGCGCGACCGAAAAAATCCGCCTTGTCCGCTCCACCTGTAATGGAGAGGTCCCGGGTTCGATAACCGGACCAGGCGGATTTTTTCGGTCGCGCACCAGTCACCTAGCTGTGTTTGGAGATTTGTGTTTGTCCTTTGTCCCTCTTGTTCCCCTTCTCCAGGGTTTATTTTCGTCAGTCGAGTTGTTGTATACACAAACTAAAACATCAGCTAACCGATATTCTTATTATTTTGAACGATGAATGTAGTCATGTGAATTACTTTTATTTCATCATCGCAACATTATTTTATTATCACAAAACAACATTTGCTTTATTAATCACAACATTACTTTTTTATATTTAATGCGTCTTGAGTTATACCTTTCACGTATATGGTTATGCATACCTGTAACAGTGTCAAATCTTTCCTTCTGTTATTTTAGAAATGTGCCATCCGGAATTTCTTATCGCCCGTTAAAATTCCGGTTTCAGTCTGTAGACGCGTACTAGTGTTTTTACTTGTTTCAAAATCAGTAGGGGCTTTCAATACGTGTTTTTGTACTCACTCGTATGTTAGATGCTATGCACTCTTATTGATTTTTTTTTATTTCGTATGATAAAAATGAATACGTGTATATGCAACTTGTCTCGTTGGTTGTTGGTGCATTCTATGTATTTCTTTTGTTTACATTCATCTGCTTGTATTTAATTTGGTGCTCTTGATCTTTAATGGGTGGAGATAACTCGTAAGGCAGTAATGCCTTTTTCCTCCACCGCCCTGCCGGCCTCGGCCTGCAGAACCAATAAAGAAAAAAAGTTGCAGCTTGAGCCATTTTGTCAGGCCTCGGCCTGACAAAATGGCTCAAGGTAGAAAGCTAAAAGTAGGTGGACAGCGGGTACCCCTGTCTTTCGGAGGAGAACTCGTTGATTTTTCTTCTCTTTTTTTTTTTTGTCCGTTAACTAATATATTTGCAGAAATGTCGTTGTAGCACAAAGAAATCCAGTAAGCAAGGGCGTTGCCCACCTTTATGTGTTTTAGGATTGCGTAGAAGTCGTGGTCTACCCTGTCGAAGCCGTTGTGTAAGTAAAGTTGCAAGACAGCTAAGGGTTTGCTCAACATTTTAGGGACTTCGCATACGCTTCGCATTACACGTACGTTGTGAGCAATTCAACGCGATATTATTGCGTAGGTTTGGTGGTCTCCTACCACCTCCGGGGCTCCTCTTCATAGTTTTTTGGTTTTTTTTTTCATTAGTAGTCTCGTCAACATCTTATAGTCAGTGCACAAGTGACATATTGGCCAGAAGTTATTGACCCATGGTATGTTGTTTTCGGAATGCGGTTTCGGGATTATTACCATAAGCGACTGGTGCATAGATGAACGTAAGATCCTTTTTCTAAACATTTTTTAACGCTTTATAGAGGACTAACTGCCTTAGAAACTTTTTATAAAACCCTCCTCCTAAACCATCCGGCCCAGGAGACCCACTGTATGGCATTTCTCGTATTGCTCTCTCGATTTCGTCTTGCGCTATTTCTGTGTTCGTACACTAGAGGATGTCATCGCTGATAGGTCTTTGAAGCGGTTGAAGCGTGTTTTCAAGGAGACGGCCGTTAACGGCGTCTTGCTTTTGAAAGGTTCTGAAGTATTCCACATAGAATACCCTCATAATTTAATCCTACGAGGACACACTGTGGCCAATGTCATCTCTTATTTCCTGAATGGTGTTGCACTTTACTTTTTTCTTCTCGAAAAACTGGAAGAGTTTTGAAGGCTGCTCGTCTCTCTCGTTCCATTTCGCATGACTCCTCACCACTGCACTTTTATACATTTCTTTGAGGAGAGCCAAAAGTTCGCGTTTTATAGATCAAATTTCCTCCCTAAACTCCCTTTGGGTATTAGTCGACTGCGTGATAAATGTTTTAAGTCGTGTAAGACTGCTTTTATTGTCATCTTTCTGTACCCTTCTGTTTGGCGTAAGACGTCGCTGCGCTTCTCACTTTGGCCTTCAAGATTTTCCAGCTAACGGTGTTGAAATCTGGTCTTCTTTCGTGAAGCGAAGTTTTGCTTTTATGTCGGTTGCAAACTCTTCCTCCTCTAGAAGGCTTTCGCTCAACTTCCAGTTTCCACTGCCGCGCCACATAATCCGAAAAAAGAGCCGCGGTGACTAAGTAATTCGTTTCGTTGAAGTCAAATTCGTCGGATATATGGATCCTGTCCAGACACACACTGGATTCCTCCTGCCAGTGCGTATGACGCGGCAGTTCTAAAGGGCGCAGAATTTCGACTATCACTATGAGGTGGTTTTCTTTTAGTACAGAGCGTACCACTTTCACGTTGTTATCAGGTGGCGCCCGTGTCAGAGAGCGATCTTCGGATCTGTCCACGCAGTTAAAATCACCTCACAGAATTGCCTTCGCTGGCGTGTCCACTACCGAGCGTATCGACTCTAAAAAATATTTGCATTCGCTCGTTTTGCTTCAGATGTACAAGCCTCTCACCCTTATCAAGATGCTCGCCAAAATTCAATTAGCTAAGCTGATTATACTGCTGTCATTATGCCCAATGTCCGGACCCGCCGTCAAGAAACACCTTCTGCGGAAAAACACCGTGTGTCATCATCGTCAAAAACAGCGCGAAGAGGACAAAGACAAAAAGGAAGGACTACACAGGAGAAGCGCTGTCCTGCCCTAACGGGAAATAAAAACCTTAACATACTCCTTAAAATGTTCCCGCACTTTTTCCTTCTGTTCGATTGTTTCAAGCTTTGTTTCTTGGGCACAAGCTAAATCAACTCGCTTTTCCAGTAACAATTCTAAAAGCCATTGCATTCGCACAGAAGAGACAAGACAAACTACGTTGAGCGTGGCTACGACAATCATAACTGAATTTTGAGATAGCCGATTCTGTACAAATGTCCGCCCTGGTTTCACGGTAAATGATTCTAAAAAAGAGAAAAAGAAAAGAACAAACAGAAACACTTTTCTATACCGGCTCACGTTTCTCGGAAAACGTCCTGGTTTGTATTACTAAAGCTTCAGGAAGGATGCGGCGTCTAGAGCTCAGTTCAGAATCTGGCTTCTATTAGCTTGAGGTCGGATGTTGGGTCGACTCTTGTTTATAATCACTTTCCAGTCATGATGTTCCAGTGTTTTTCTGCTGCGCGATCCCTTGCGGTTCTTTTAACTTTGCGTTTGGTCGTCAACTGACTGCCGACGCCTCCCCGAGCTCCATTTGATCGTCTTCGTCAGCTGTCCTCTGCTGGGGCTGAGATTCCAGAGTTGCTGGCATAGGGTCAGGCGTGGCGCCGGTGTCCTGCTGTGGCACATCCTGCTGAACCTCCTGCTGCTCATGTTGCCGCTGGGAAGATTGGTCTGTGGCAGGAGAAAACATGTCATAAGCAGCTCCAACTTCTGGCGTCTCTGTTGTTTCGATGTTGTCGGTGATACCGCTGTCGTTCATGTCGCCCTGATCCATGACGTGCTAGAATTTGTCCTCCTTGACTGCCGTCCTATTCCTTGACGCATATCTGTGAACACAGTCGTCTTGCTCATCCCCGAACGTGCGGCACGCTTGCGCCACGGGGTCCGGCGTTGCTTTCAAAGATGGTCAACTTTCCAGCATTGACGGCATATTTGTGGTAGACCCGGTATTAAAATTATCGCTGGGCCTTCCATTATGGTGACTTGGCGGTGTATGCAATTTTTTGTTTCTTTGTTTGTTTGAATACGTTTATTTGAGACAATACTTACAGAATGTCTCGGGGGACATGGCTAAAGGCACTTTGAAGTGCCTGACAAGGCCACGCCACCCTTTTTGGCAACAGCGGTAGCAAAACAAAACAAGAGTGACATGCTTTCACTGCTATACAATAAAAAACAAACACAAAAAAAAGACAAATAAGAAATAACCAGTGGTGTACGAACAGAGATGGGCCAATTATTTATAATATTGCATTTTTCTTCAACAGATCTAAAATACTTTTTTGGGGGCTATCACATGCATTTATCATTCAAGAATTTTAGGACATATTTTTCGGTGTTTTATTCATCCATAAATAAAATTTCTTTCACACTTTTCTTATAACTAAGGGGTGACCTGGCACTATTTAGAAAGTCTAAAATAGTTGGGTGTTGGTTCAAAAAATCTGGTATCTGAAAACTTAACTTCTGATCTCCATAATTTGTCCGTGAACGAGATTTCATTATTACATTTTGTCTTAAATTGTAGGGCCCAATTTTCACGGGGTACTTTGCATGGAACAACAATTTGTCAGTATGAAATTGCCGCCAAATCTCGAGGGACAGTTTATATTTTTGTAGATCTCTTAAGTTTAATATTTGGTATGCTCTAAAGTATGGTGTGGCATTCCTAAAACATTCTATGTTTCCAATTGCTCGTAATGCTCGCTTTTGTATAGATAAGAGACGATCTAAGTTTGTTTGGGACGTACTAGACCGCACTAATAGACAATAACTTATGCGGGAGTGTATGAGGGCAAAATAAATTTGACGTTTAGCTTTTTGGGGGAGATAATATCTTAATCTATTCAAAAGACCAACAGCTCGACAAAGATTTCCTATGAGCGAATCAATATAGGGTGTCCATGACAAGTTTTGTGGAATAGAACTCCCAAGAACCGAATTGTTGAAGACTGCTGAATGAAAGAGTCCTGGAATTCTAATTTAAAATTTGACGGTGTTGTCATACCCTTCTTTCAACTCCAGCGTGACAGTTCTCGTGGTTATTTTGATAGCTTCGAATATCCTGGTTGGCGTCATTTGTCCCGCACCACCTTTTTTACGGTGCCGTGGCTTGAGAACGCTTACCGAACCGCTTCGTCTTGCACGTTAGTTGCCAGCCAGTGGAGTGGACCTTGAACGTTTTCTCCCTGGTATTAAGGTCGAGGATGACGTACTTCTTTTCCTTGGATTGGAGTTCCCGTGCCTTCACTATTTGTTCTTTGGCGCACATGCTGTATAGCGTCAGGATCCACACATAGTTGTACTGGTGTGGATAGAACCCGACCCTTTTTTTCAGGTTGATGACCCCCCTCAATGCATCCCCAAAATATTCGATTATATATGATCTATTTGACGCATCACAGTGCAAAAATGCAGCCTTAAAAGAAAACCGACCTGTTGGCAGCGTAGGTGGAATCATCCTGTAATCACGGTTGATATTGCTTCGAGGTTGCGCAGTTGATTGCCGGCTAGTGCTTGCCGCAGTTGCCGCTCCTGCCGAGCTCATGTTTCCACGTCCGAATCCTCTGGAAGTCGGAGGTGAAATCTTGCCATTAAAGTCGGCTGTTACGTCCAAACGTTGCAAAACTCCCTGTAAATTTGCTTATAAAACCATTATGTCTTTAAAAATGTTCGCAGATAGCTCCAATAAAGAAATAAAAACCCTAGATAGCTCAGTCGGCAAAGCATTTAGCTCACAATCTCGAGGATGCGAGTGCTCTACTGACGTCTAACCCCTGGTTAGCTCAGTTGCGGATGATTTCGCGCTATTTTGTGCTGACAAGAAAAGTGTTACGGAAGTCTTAAAGCTGTGTTCTACGTTCTGTGCGGCAACGGGGGCTGCAGTTAACCTAGAGAAATGTTCTGGATTATAGCACGGTGAGTGGGCTACAACGCCACCACAGTTTGAAGGAATAAGATGGAGCACAATGCCGTGCAAATATCTAGGAGCCCCCTTGCAGCACATGAAGAGCACAACACGGTACTGGGAGAGAGTCGTCGATGACCTTAGGAAAAAGACTTCGTGTTGGCGTAACCGCAATTTGTCCATTTTTACTCGCGCGACTGTATGCAATGTATTTTTAACTGCAAAGATATGGTATGTTCTGCAAGTCATGTGGTGTACGAGGAGCTGCATCCAGAAGATCCACAGAGTTTTTGCGCTGTTTGTTTGGTTGCGGGGTAGTGAACCCATGTGCCGTGATAACCTTTTCCGCCGTGTATTCAAAGGAGGCGTCGGGCTTGGCCATCTTTTTGTTCGAAAAACTGTTTCTCGTTTTCTTTTTCTGAGGGATCAACAGAACCCACTGTTGCAAGTTATGATACAGACCCGACTAGCAGAAGCCCTACCGTCTTTTGTTATAACTTCAGAGTTTGGCCCACCGGCAAAACTAGTTGGTTTCGTAAAGGAGGTTGTTGATTCTTTTTATTTTTTGAATGTAAGATTTTCGCGTGAGTACCTGGCAACTGTCACGCGTAAAAGACTGACGCGAGACCTTCTTGATGTTCTTTTTCCTGTGCCACTGTACCGTTTGCAGAACATCTCAGGGCCTAGACAAGATGTACTAGCCCGTGTTAAGAGAATGTGTGTTCCGCCGGCAGTCAAAACGTTTTTCTTTCGGCTGCACAGCTCTACCTTGCCAGTAAAGGTCTGGCTTAAAACGCGTGAGTTGTACGTCCCTTGGGGCGTAAACTGCCTGCTTTGCCGACAGCCGGAGACGATCGAATACGTGTTCGTGCACTGTTGGGACGCTGTCTTTTTTTGAGATGTTTTACAGCGTACCCTGAAAAAAAGATATATGCGTTGACCATTTCACAATTAGGTTTCTTCCTATAGAGAAGGGAGATAACGTGCCATATGACATGTTTATGGCGCTAGGGCTGTGCAGTCTATGGCGATCACGCTGAGCGTTGCGACACGCTGAGGTTCACCCCAAATCGGCGCGTGTATACTTTATTGAGCTTGTAATTCTGGTAAAAAGTGTTCTTGAAAAAACTGAGACCCCGCCTGAGTGGATTGGCCTGTTGGATATGTTAATGAGATGAAAGACTTTTAGCGCCGCCAACGGGTCAAAGTTGGGGTCCTTGGTGTTTTAACCTTGTTTGTCGTGTTTGTTGTGCTTGGTGTTTGTACACAATAAAGAAAAAAAAACTGGTTAGCTCAGTTGGTAGAGCGCTTCACCTCTAATGGAGAGGTCCCGGGTTCGATACCCGGACCAGGCGGATTTTTTCGGTCGCGCACCAGTCACCTAGCTGTGGTTGGAGATTTGTGTTTGTCCTTTGTCCCTCTTGTTTCCCTTCTCCAGGGATTATTTTCATCATTCCATTCCTGCCGGGGAAATTAAGACTTTTTATAAGGTTTCCTATTGGGGTAACTCTTTTCGGTGCGGTTTCTCGTCAGACCTGGTGGCTACAACCGGCCGCAACAGCCGGCTGTTACAGCTAAATGTTACAGAACTTCATGAAAATTGACTGATAAAAAAATTAAAGACGTTTACAAATCTCTGGAAGAATATATTGACAAATATATTCCAGCCAAATGTATATCTGAAAATACTAAAGCTAAAAAGCCTTGGATGATTTATGCTGTTAAAAGAGGAATAAATCAACGAAGGCGTCCCTTAGCAAAAACTAAGACGATTGAAATATACCACATTCTAATTTGAGTATATTTGAAGTACAGCTCATAATTGTAAGTACATAAAAAATATACCGTAAATACACACTTCTTTTTTTTTACTTAGTTCTAAAATATATTTCTGAAAATAGTTTTAAAATGCCTTTATTTAAACTACATTTGAAGTCCTCTTCACGCGTTCTGAAATATGTAAATACTAAATTAGTAGGCACAAAATACCTTTTAATTAGATTTCTTAAAATATTAGTTTATTTCATGCAAAATATACTACAACCCTAAAAAAAGGCATCGATCAAAAATATGTGCAGAATGCTCTTAAAATACCTAGAAATCGTAAATACTGTTCTGTTATACCCTAAGTACGTTTTGACTGCAATAATTTGGTAGTTTGATTTAAACTACCAAAGTATGAAAAGCTTGCCAATCAGAAATTCACTTCAAGCAGATGTGGAGTACATTGAACTGCCTAAATACAACATTTGATTAGTTTGCCAATTGAGTTGTGCAGCATCAAACTGATGAATCAGAGAACTTTATGTTATTGCTTTTTTTTTCTATCAAGAACACACCTGATCAGTTTCTTGCACACCAATCACAAACGGGGTTCGGGAACTACAACCACAATACTTGCTGATGCTGGAAAGCTTCAGCAAGAGCAGTGAGCAGATATGTTTGGCGTGGAATTGTGTTAGCGCATGCGTTAGTTCACTGAATGTGTATACTCGCCATTGTATGTGATGTGAGTAGTGACTTTAATATAGTGACGTTAATGACCGTATTAAATAGTCAACTAGTAAAGAAAAGCAAAATTACTATTTTAAAGTGAAGAAACTAGCTTGACTTGCTTCATCCTGAGTGGTGCTATGCAGAGAAGCAATAACATTTCTTCTAGTAGCCGTTTTTGTGGATATTGTTTTAGCGACTGCGCCAAACGCCAAATTATTATTAGTTGTACCAATGCTTTTTAGTAAGAGATTTCGTCCACGAACTTCAAAACACTGTTTCTCATTTGACAGACTCCCTAGGAGAAGATAGAATACTTAGAACCTTAATAAGTGCAGACCTGGTCACCGGCCAAATGATTACCTTAAATATGTAGGCTATATAAGGCTCTAGAGCAGTCAACGGGACTGTGATTCAGGTGTCCAGTGCGTCGTGGTCTTTGTGTTTGTGTTCGTTTCTGATGTGTAGTTGTGGGATGTATTTAGTAGAGTCTTCAAATACTACACAAAAATGCATTTACTAACAAAAAAATAAAAAAATTGTGTAGCCGCTTTTTAGGACACAAATGACATCTTGAGGGGGAAGGAATTATATTTTTGGTATATGTAAAATATTTTCTGATCAATATTTATGATATATTTTGAATACATTACGTGCGTATTTCGAATGCGGACAAAATAATACAGAATGAATACAAAATGAATATTCATATTCAATATATTTCAAATTCGTTTCAAGTACGGCCTCTTTTTGCTAAGGGGTGCATATCAGAAATACAAAATGCATTTATCTGAATTGGCTGTTTCAAAACTTGAGAAGCTGAATAATGCTTATAAAGGTGTTATGACCTTGGCGAAACGGGAATACTTTGACAAACTTTCAGATGGAATACGGTCAAATAGTAAAGAATTTTGAACCTACCTTCGAAAAACTCGCAAGGAAGATGTTGGCACCCCGGATATTTTGTGCGATGGTGAGGTTAATGAAGATAATCATAATAAAGCCAACTGTCTCAATAAATATTTTCAGTCTATTTTCGCCTCGAACAAAATGCGTTCATGTTATCCACTCCTCAGTGACGGAATAGGGCCTCCTATGCCACCTCTTGTCATAAATATAGAAGGCATTGTGAAATGTCTAGAGGACCTAGATGTAAACAAATCAGAGGGCCCAGACGGCTTGTCGCCAAAAGTGCTCAAATCGTGCTCATTCGCCGTGTCCTGCTACCTTCACATAGTTTTTTCAAAGTCTCTATAGGAAGGTGTACTTCTAAGCGAATGGAAGAAGATATTTGTTACGCCAATCCACGAGCATGGATCAAGAACAATTGTAGAAAACTATCGCCCCATTTCCCTTAGTTGTGTATGTTGCAAGGTTTTAGAACACATCGTGTATAGTAATGTTTTAACACATCTAGATACTAACTACTTCTTTTCTCCAGCTCAGCACTGTTTTCGAAAGGGCCTCTAGTGCGTGACTCAGCTTGTTGAACTTTACCATGATCTTGTTACAACAACTGAGAGTGGAAGTGAAACGAATGCTATTTTCCTTGACTTCCGGAAGGCGTTTGATTCTGTGTCCCACCCTTTGTTGTCGTATAAACTGCGCTCTTTGGGCCTTGATAACAGCGTCTACCGATGGATGTAAAATTATCTTTTTGAAAAAAAGCAACGGGCATAGTCATTAACGGTGCAAAATCTGAATTTGTTGCTGTGACATCTGGCGTTCTACAGGGGTCAGTCTTGGGGCCTCTTTTATTCCTTGTTTTTATAAATGACATAGCTGTGGGTATTGACCGGCCTCTGAGGCTGTTCGCAGATGATTGCGTTTTATATCGAAGAGTAGAACATTTACGTGATTCTGCACTTTTACAATCTGATTTAGATAAAATATCCAGTTGGTGCCGGGCATGGGAATCAAGTCTCAATGCTGACAAGTGTGTCCACGTCACGTTCGGGAAAAACGCGAAAGCCTCTTATCGTGTTACTCTAATAATTATCGACATTTATATAGAAACACGCATGCGAAGTATCTTGGAGTCATTTTATCGAGCGATCTTTCTTTTAATGCCCACGTAACACAATATGTAAAACAGGCTGGTAGAATGTTAAATTTCATTAACAGAAATCTACGCAGTGCTCCCAAAGAGCTAAAAGAAACTGCTTACTGCTGCTTGGTAAGACCGATGCTTGAATATGCCTGTGTTCTGTGGGACCCGCACCAAGCGTACCTTGCCATTAAAATAGAGAGAGAGAGAGAATAGCTTTATCTGGTGCCTGCAGCTTCGGCCCCAAGGGACCTAGGACGCGGCCTCAGGTCGCTTACGACGGCCTCGAGGGGCGTTGATTCTCAAGGAGTGCCGTGGCCTGCTGAAAGGCCTGGCCATTAAAATAGAAAAAAAAAATCAAAACCGTGCTGCAAGGTTTGTATCGGGAAAGTACGATAGAACATCCAGTGTGGCAGAAATTAAACGTGAGATCGGTTGGGAGCTATTGGATTTAAGGAGAAAGAAATTTCGTCTAAAGTTTTTTTATATATATTTAGTAATTTAACTAGAAATTATAAGTATAAATATCTTGAATTACCAAACTATATTTCAACCAGAATAGATCATCGTAACAAGATCAATGAAATATTTTGCCGAACTGAATATAAGAACACTAATTTGTCCCTCGTACAATAACGGCCTGGAATTCATGGCCTGCATCAGCATTTACTACAGGTGACGTAGGATATTTTTTTCAGTATCCTAAACTTCTTAACATTCGAGAGTTTGTGTGCGTTCTTTTATTTAACAGTATTCATTGTATTTTTGCCATTGTATTTATGTTCGTGAGTATGTGTTCTATTTTGTGTTTCCCTGCTATAATGCTTCGGCGCTGCAGGTTGTTTCTGTAAATAAATGCGAAATTAGAGCGCAGCTCTTGAGGAGAGTAGGGGATGGTACGAAGGGGAGGGTATGTCCCTCCTCCTCCTCCTCCGTACCCTCTCCTCCTCCTGCGATTCAGTTTCCCCACTAAATTTAGCGAAGAAAATTACGTCGCATGACTTGGTGTGACGTCACCTATGAACAAATTCAGTTTCTCCGCTAGATTTAGCGGGACAATTGACGTAACCTGATCTCAACACCAATTCAATTCCTCACTAAATTTAGCGGGGAATTTAAATTATGTTGAGGTCACGTAAGTCAATTTTCCCGCTAAATTTGGCCCGGTTACGGCGACGCCGACGCCGACGCCGCGAAACACAGAAAACGCGCCTTAGAGCTGCGCTCTAAAAATAATGCTTTAAAAGCGAATGAGAAACTCTGCCTCAATATATTTCGGTCAAGAAGGGGGGCACGGATGACGGTGGTGCCACTCTGAAGACGGGTGTGCTGTGCAGTGACAACAGACTGAGCTTCCTGACGCCGGGACTTTTGGACGGCATGACGAACCTGCGGAGGGTCTACCTGAACGGAAACAGGGTCACGACGCTGGCACAGGACGTCTGGGCCGCAATCTGGAGCAACCCGAGGCTGGGAGTCGAGATCCTGGGTGGGTGAGGCGCTCCAGCATCAGACCTTGAATCATTTTCTCAGCTATGCTTTTCACTTCGTTTTATTGCGAGGAAAGAATACGCATCTTAGAGCACAAATGTACAGCTAACCTTTATCTCCAAAGTCCTCTAATACATGAAATGCAGTATTTAAGTAGGGATTCTTTAAATTTGTTTAGACGACAATAAACAGTCGTTTCAAGGAGTAAAAAGAATCTTCATTTTTATCAATTTCCACGCGAAATTGAGCGGGGAAATTGAGTTAGACTATAGGTCACCAGCCGTCAAGCCACGTGACACCAATTTTGTCACTAAATTTAGCGAGGAAACTAACTTAGTGCATAGGTCAGGGCACATCACTCCTCCCACCAAATCTAGCTGGCAAACTCAATCGTTGTATAGGACTCGTGATTTCAGGTAACGTGACGTCAATTTTTTTCGCAAAGCTTAGCGGGGAAACTAAATTGATGCGTAGACGCTTTACTGCTGCTTTGCAGATCCGCCGCCATCTTGCTGTCACGTGACCCTTTTGGCACAGCTGACCCCAGTTCCTTGCCGGCGCAGTGCGCTTTTGGCTGCGCCCGCACCACGAGCCAATCTATTTATTTAATACCCTCAAGACCCGGAGGCATTACAAAGGGAAGGGGAAAAATAAAATTTTACGATACAAAAAAGTATAGTACAGAAAAGCAGTAAAATATGAGCGGTCAAATAATAGACCATATTGAATCCTGGTTAGAAAGGTGGCGAATGCCAATCGCTCTAACTGCCTGTTGACGCCTGATTTGACGACGCATACTCGAACGTTGGGTTCGGAATGATTCGCGGAGAAGAAGGGTTTAGATACCTGTGTAGAGAAGCCATGTGTAAGTTAGCCCGCTCCTTCTAGTCTGACAAGTACAACTGAAAAGAAAACATAATAGATATCTGATACAATTTTTGAGCTCAGACCGTAGAAAAGTTTCACAGTTCTAAGTGTATTGTGACTCCCTTCACAGGTAACCTCTCACGTGAATTTCACGTAAATCACATTATCATAAAAACGAAAAAGACGTATACTCATTTGTCAGGCCTCTAAAGAAACTAAACTCCTGGCATACACATCACTGGTTCGACCTTAGCTGGAGTACGCTTCACCCGTTTTGAATCCCCATCAGTTATTCATAGAAGATGCTAGAGGCAGCCCAAAACCACTCCGTATGATTTATTTTCTGCAACTATAAATTTACAGTTATCGTCAGCGCACTTAAAAGGATACTTCAACGAAATGTCGGCGCTTAGTTTTTGGTCTATGTGTATACTCAAGGGACGTATCACATCGGACGCACCATTCTCGTGCTGAAAAACACGCGAAAACGAATTTTAAAACGAATTAAACGATTAGCAAAGGGCACCTGGTGGATGTCACTAAAGCCGCATTTGTAATGCCGGCCTAGGATCCTTGACAGGTAGTGACAGGTAGGCGAGTCACTACCATGATAGGTAGTGACTCGGCTAAAACTATACATGCACTCCGGCCACCACGGGAGAAGAGGGGAAGGAGGAAGACCCTCTCACCGGGACTTTCTTTTGTGCGCCCCAGACGTCGCTATTTTCCCTCTACAAGATTATAGAAGATTAATCCATCACTCAAAATTTGTACAAAAGTAGCTTTGCGGTTCTTCTTAATCGCATCGTCAGCCTTAGTGTTCAGCAGGTTCCGGGGTAGCACAACAAATCCTCCCTCCTTATCAGCCTGTAGCAAACTGAGATCATTGTTTTGAAATTAAGTAACAACACTTTGTAGAGAACCCACCCCAGATGCAGAAGGCCGTTTCGTAGCACATTTTAGTAGGCAGCCAACCCCCTCCGAAACACAGTGGTCCTTATCCTCTGACGCAGCCTTTTCCGACACCCGCAGTACATCAGCCAACAATTCATGCGCCTTCATGCTAGGCTCAACACTTTGCTTTGGCCCTCTTTCCAGAATTTGGGCCACATGCTCAGAAACTTGGGCGTCTCCCAAAACGACCAGTCCACTAGGTCTGTTCCCAGGCAAACGAGACTTCTTGGGTATCCCAGTTCGAACGCGTTGCCACAAAAACTCTGTAACCAGGGTCAAAAGCCTCAGATGTTCTCGGTGGTGTTGATATGCCAGGGGGCTAGAACCGCCTCGGAAACACAACATCCTTAGGTAGTCGTGAGGAAGACCCTCTCACTGGGACTCTCTTTCGTGTGCCCCAGACGTCGCTATTTTCCCTCTACAAGATTATAGAAGATTAATCCATCGCTCAAAATTCGTACAAAAGTAGCTTTGCGGTTAGTTGCGGTGGCCCCGTCGCTGGTGTGCTTCGGCCGCTTCGGTGGATGGAACAGCTAGTACATCCTGTCGACGTCAGCCTAGCCGCAGCTTTGCTCGTCCCAAGACAATCTACGTCACGATTGCGCTGGATGTCACGTGCCCTCCACTGGCTGCTCTCCGAGAGCTTGCCAGAGTGGGTTGTTCATTACGAAGAATACAGCCATCAGGCTCAAAACACAAACGTGCGATTGTCATTTATGAATATTCTGAATCATTTTCATACTATTTCTCAACACGGCGGGTGTATTTCTAATTTCGTTTAAGTATCACTTTAAAACCTGAATTGGCCTCCCCATTCTTTGAGCACGAAGAACATTATCCACCAGAACAATAATTCACAAATTTTAATATCACTTTTTTTTTAAGAACTTGTAATGCATGTTTGCACCTCACATCTCCCATCGCTTAGATAACTCGAAAACTGCAATCATCCATACCTAGGACCAATAGCATGGAATTTTCTCCCTTACCGCTTTCTACTAGCAAAAGCAAGAAAAACCGATTTTTTTTTTAAACTTTCGCAAAGCGCTCGCTACTTTTTATGGCTTAAAATTGTACTTTTTATTGTTCGTTTGTCTTGTTTACTTATTTTGTACCATGTGCCAAATCTTACAGTGACAGTACCCCCCCCCCCCCCCTTTATGTAAAGTCCCTCCTGGGCATTTAGGCGGCTAATAAATTCAATGTCGGCAGACGTCCTTAGATCATTGCGGCTGATATGGACATCTGGCAGCAAATAATTACTCTCCCTCGCGGTCGGTGCACGAAGCACGTGGGTTGGACTCGAAGGCGCCCCTCGGTTCTTGGACGCGCGGCGTCCTTGGAGAGCGTGTCGCGACAAGGGCGAGGCCACGGACCACGCCCGCTGTCGCAATGCTCGGGCCACACGCACGATGGGCTAGATTAGAGAACGCTTCCTGCTGCTTGATCAGGGTCACGTGGTTCACGGACCGCGTTGGCGATTCAAGCTGCGAGGAGGCGTCAATCGACTGCGTCTCCAAGCTTGGCTCAGCCTCTCCGTTTGCTCTCCTCCTCGCCGCCTGGCAACGCACGCATGCGCATCAGCATCCAATCTGAGCAGGAGGCCTCTTAATTGCGAACGTCTCCGTGACTCGAGTTGCACCCAGGCTCTCTCCACTCGCGCCGTCGAAGCTCGCCCACCGGCTCCCAGAGCGATGGCCCACTGGGCAGGTAGCGGAGCACTCGAACGATGCAGACTTTACCCGGAGCTCACGATGACACTCCTCGAGCATGTCGCCGTGGGAATGTGTCTGTTCGGGAGGACGTGGGTGGGCTCGTCCAGTCCGTGGGCGCATTATGGAAGCTTCTCCGAACTTCTTCGGGTCAGGGGATTACCTGGCGGGTCACGGCTCTTGACGCCACCGTTTCTTAGCCTTATGTTCGTCCTCAGTTCGTTTTCGCCCCTTGGTGATATCTTTCTATGCGTAAGTTTTTTCTTCAATATATTTGTGCGCGTTATTTGCGCTGCACCTAGATGTTAAGTGCGTTGGCATTTCAATGTAAGGCGATTATAGATTATTCGAACGTCATACAAAGTTGAAAACAACAAAGACCTCTGCCCCTAAATCTTAGTGGTTCATTTGGTTATTTATTTATTTATATATTTAATGGGCTGACAAATACATGAATCTGACACGGGGCAAGGCGTAGTTTATTGACATTGCAGCCCCCCCCTTTTTTGCCTGATTCACATTTTTTTTTTCTCTTGTTGCAATGACTCCGATTTTATTTATATTGATAGGGCTTTCCCGGGAACTGTTTTGTAAGTGACTGTTTTCTGAATTATATTAATTTGAAAGTAACATTACTTGATTGCTGTTCTTCCTTAAAGAAGCAAATGCGACGTGGGAGGTAAGTTGTTTCTCTGCTACTCAGCTCCCTCCCGCCGTTTGTTTCTCCCGCTTTCGAAACGATTGCGATTTATTCTACTTTTCTCGCTCGTTGTCTATTATCCGCAAGAAAGTCGTCAAAGTATAGTCCTTACAAAACTTATATGGAACGCGGTAACTATATCAAATTGCCGTTTGCGTGGCAGAGTTGCATCGCGCGTGGTTTCCACACGGGAGAACAGGTTTCGGACCCCTTGACCTGGTTCTGTTTAAGGCGAAAGCCTTACTTGTCCCATTACGCAAAATGCCGTCGGCGTTGTCCCCGAAATATGGTCAAAAAACAACGGCAGATTGATACTTTAGACCCATGTTGCGGATAAAAAAAAAACAGGACGCGGGATGGCCAAAAAAACATGCTTTTCGTGTAAGGCTCGTCAAATTATGAGGCGCTGGAGAAATTCAGCCTTCTGCGTTAAGTCCTTATTTCGAACTCTTTTTGTTCGCCTTCCGCCCATTGAAAAGCATGCGGGAAGGGCCTTAGAACGCACCTGGTATCGCTGCGCCGCAGCGTTCTTCCGCACGTCTGCTTTCCTCGCCGTCACCATGGCAACGAACGCCGAATGAATGGAAGCACGCACGGTACCGCCGCGTGAAGCCAGCAACAGCTGACGCCATTTTACGAACGCCGTCTGCTAGCCAAAGCCGAACGCGGTATGTCAGATCACCCGCCTCCACCGGTGCTCGATCGCCGACGGCGATCGAGCACCGGCGGTATTGCTAACACCATCAGGCACGCGCCTCAGAAATAAAACGCAAAGAAAAGCGCAGCCACGCAGACGCTTCGTCACGATAGCCGGCGGGGCGCTCAAGGTCAAAGCTGACGCGCCTCAGAAATAAACCACAAAGAAAAGCAGAGCAACGCAGATGCTTTGTCACGCAAGCCGTCGTCAGGCCGGCGTGGTTCGCCGCACCTGCACATTGGGGGCGCCTCATGTCACCGGAGGAGCGCCATGTGCGAAAGGAAGACGTGGCGCGCTGCTTGTGAAAATGCGCTGCGTATAGGAATGTGTTCGCATTCCTACACGTAAGCAGCCTTAAGTGTCTTCGGCGAGTTTTTACTCATCGGTGCCTGACCTGCGACAGAGTAGCAACTGAGCTCGGAACCACATGGTGCTCAGAGTGACGCACACAGCTTTAACGCCGCATTGCTTTAAAGAATCCCGAGCAGTAAATGGAGCAGTAGACTCACCTCCTTTAGTTGGCGCAATCTTCTGTAGCAAACGTCGCGATCAGCAGGTCGGGGCTGCTGCGTACCGCTCGCGCGGTACAACGTTTCCCGGAGGAAAGAAGGCTGTTTGCAATTTGGGCCCCTCTTACGGGTTGCTCAGACGGGTTAAGGGTTTTGGCGATGTGTTTGAAAGCACCGGAGAAGAAAAGGGACGTCCGGCTCAGAGCTTAGACACAAGGCATATAGATTCTCTTATTTCTCGCAGGCTCCCGAGGCCACGCGGTAGCGTGAGCTGGCGCGCTCACCGCCACCGTACTCATTTGGCGCAGTGGAGCCTCGGCTGCTTTTAGTTTGGAAGTGCATTCACTAGGGTGTTTTCTACAATCCGTGTGGTAGTGGCACCTGTCGGCTCTGCTACAGAATCCCCCCCCCCCTCCCCGTAATGTTGTGGAGCTACCCGTGTGGTTGTGGCCCACGTCACGGTCCTTTGCGAAGTCGGTGATTTAAGGAAAACTTCTACTTGAGTAGATGTGACGGCTGATGGATGGTGCAGGAGCACAGTGTCCGTCAGAGAGGAGTCCAAGTAAGCGGGTTCCGCTCGATCGAGTGTGACAACGTCATGACGACCATTGATGTTGACCGTACAAGTTTTGTCGGTGCGTGAGATGACTCCAAATGGTCCGTCGTACGGCGGAATGAGAGGTGTGCGTACCGTATCCCTTCTCACGAATACGTGAGTGCACGTATCAAGATCTTCCCTTATAAAAATCTGTCTTTGTGTTTGTTGTCTTGGTGGGACCGGCCGCAGAGAAGTGAAGAATTTTCTCATCTCTTCCAGGTATGAAGGGATGTCAGGCTGTGCGGATGGTGTGCACGTAAAGAACCGAAGTGTAGTACCGTAAACCAGTTCGGCTGAGGCGCAAGTTAAATTCCGCCTTGAAGGTGCCGCGAATTCCAAGGAGAACAAGAGGAAGATGGCGAACCCAATGGTTTCGATCTTCTCTAGTCATGAGTGCCGTCTTGAGCTGGCGATTTAGGCGCTCAACCGTACCATTTGCGCCAGGACGGTACGATGTCGTGTGCATGTGGCGCGCGCCCAAGATGTTGGTGAGGGCCTTGAAAAACGCGCATTGAAATTGTCGGCCACGGTCGGTCGTGATGATAGAAGGCAACCGAACCGTGAGATCCAGGTGGGTATGAAGGTGTGGGCGACGGCCTCTGCTGTGATGTCCGCGAGTGGAGCAGCTTCAGGCCATCGCGTGAATCTGTCTACACGTCAAAATGTAGCGAAAACCGTTGGATGATGGTAGCGGGCCCACGATGTCTATATATACATGATCGAATCTGGCATCCTGTGGTCGAAATGGGTGGAGCGGTGTCTTTGCGTGTCGAAACTCCTTTGAGCGCTGGCATTTGCAGCAAGTCTTCACCCACAGACGGATGTCTGCGTTGATCCGAGGCCAGATGTATCTTGATGTAACAAGGCGCTGCGTGGCGTGAATTCCAGGATGACTTAGATCATGCAGAGCGGGGAAAATGGCCTGACGAAATTTTGGAAGAATGCAGGGTCTGGGTGTGCCAGTCGACATACCGCAAACAATCTCGCAAGTGGCGAGTGGCAATGTAATAGACTGCAGTTTGAGAGTTCTTGATGACGTGAGTAGCCTTTGCAGTTCGGTGTCTTCCTTTGTAGTACGGTGTTTGTGTTTCAGAATTGGCCAAAGCCAATTCCGAAAAAATGACGACTGGAGACGGAGATACATTCCCAATGCGAGATAGTGCGTCTGCTGGCGTGTTGGCAATACCGGCGACATGGCGTAGGTTTGTAGTATATTCTGCGATGTAAGCAAGGTGGCGAATTTCTTTTGCAGAATAGGAGTTGTGGTTCCCGGCGAATGAGTAGGTGAGAGGATTGTGGTCGGTCAGCACGTGAAACACTCGGCCTTCCAAGAAGTAGTGGAAGTGGCGAATTGTTGCGTAAACTGCAAAGAGTTCACGTCCGAACGTGCTATAGCGTGTCTCCGCTGGGGTGAGTTTCTGGGAAGAAAAATGCCACTGGGAGCCACTCATTGTTGTTTTGTTGTTGCAATACTGCTTCCACTCCAACTTCCGAAAGCATCAACCATGATGCGCGTTGGAGCGTTATTTCAAGGATGCACCAAAAGTGTGGCGTCGGCAAGGGCATGTTCTACAGTGGTGAAATCCTTTAGTGCGCTGTCTGTTCATGGTATTTCCTTGGAGGATTTTTGTTGGCCACGTAGCAAGTTTTCAGAGGTTTTATAGCTTGTGCGCAGTGTGGAATAAATTGTCGCTGAACGTTTATGAGTTCAAGAAACTCTCGCAACTTCCGTTAAGATTTAGGTTAGAAGAAATCTCAGATCACTTTTACCTCGGACTGAAGAGGTTACATGCCAGCAGGTGTGATGCGGTGTCCGAGAAATTCCAAGACCGTTGCCCCAAAGGTACATTTTGCCACATTGATGGTGAGTCCGTAGTGGCGGAGTCGTTCAAAGGTAAGGTGTAGATGTTCATTGTGCTTTACGGGTGATGCGCTTGCAATCAAGAGGTCATCTTCGCAGGCGAAGATGAAAGGCAGCCCATGGAGGACTTCGTGGATGAACCTCTGCAAGGTTTGCACGGAGTTGCGCAACCCGAAGGGCATGCGGATATACTCAAAGAGGCCGAATGGGGTGGGGATATGGTGACACGCCTTCATCAATTGGGATATGGTGATACGCCTTCATCAAGTCTATCTTGCTGTAGATCGATGTGTCATCCAGGTGCTGGGCGAAGTCGTGGATATAAGGCAGTGGGTACCGATCGGGCTGTGTTTGATTGCTCAGCGCTCAGTAGTCCCTACGCGACCTCCAATATCCCGGATCTTTCTTGGGGACCTTGTGGAGGGGTGTGGCCCAGGAACTCTTCGGTGGTCGAATGATGCCGAGCTCCTGCATGCGCTTGAACTCTAGTCGGGCTAAGCGGAGGTGTTCGCCCGATAGACAACGAGGCCGAGCAAAAGTGGCTGGGCCAGAAGTGACGATATGATGTGTCACGCCAAGTGGCGGTAGCTCTGATATGTTAGACGTCTTCGTGATCTCTAAACATTATTTTAGGATATCGGCAAAACTGGAAGCAGGCAGGTTGTTTCGAATGCCAAATGAAATTAAGTTGGTAAAGGCTCCATTTACCCCAAGGCGAGTTCTGCTGTTAATGAGGTGACGGTGGTGCATACTGACATCGAAATCAAAGTGGGAAATAAAATCAGAACCCAACAGTGGGTAGGGCACATCGGCTATATGACAAAAATCCATCGGAAGAATCGGCGCTATCCGAAGTCTAGGGTCACCGAGCGTATTCCGTATGTTGGAATGTTGGATCCGTTTGCCGCAACGAGGTGTGATCAGGGCCGTTGGTGTCGTCTTTCCGCTAGTGTTTGAAGAAAGACGGACATTTCAGCTCCGGTGTCGACGAAGAAGAGGCGGCCTGAAGTAGGTTCTGTAATGAAAAACAGACGGCTTGCTGTTTGGCCTTGGTCACTTGCCGCCTCTAGTGACGGACAGGGGCGTTTTCCTGCCAGTTGCATGGTTGTTCGCACTTGCGTCCCCTGCTGCCAAATGTCTAGTGGTACCAACAGGTATCGCCTTCTCGTCGTTGCGATGAGCTGCGACGTCGAGATAATCTGCGCCTTCGTGGTTCCACGCGGTTTGCTTCTCGTGCTAAGGGCCGCGACGCTTGCTGTTAAAGCGTCAGTGCGGGCTTCGAGGGCTCGGGTGGAGGAGCACTGGTGTGAAGTGTCCGCGACGCTCGACAGGCTAGGTGTAGCATATTCGGCGACGCGATCGGCCATCTCCGCGGGGCGGTCAAGAGTTAAGTCTGCAGCTGGGGCGAGGGCCATGCGCATTTCTTGGAGCAAGCGATGGAGGAACAATTCCCATAAAATGGGATCGTTCGCGTCAGACGCTTGATCACCCAGCAGTTTCCGCACGCAGTGAAGCAGCTGGGATGGTATACGGTCGCCCAGCTCTTCGGTGTTCAAGAGCTGCTGAAGCCGCGATGTCTCCGACTCCGTCTTCCTGGCGAGGACTGTGCGCTTGAGGTGGTCGAATGCGTCGCAAGGAGGTGGCAACGCCAATATGTCGTCTAGTTCATCAGCTAGTTCTGGGGGGAGGGCCGATACTACATGATAGTTGCGTGATGACTGGGTGGTGATGTGCCGCAAGCGGAGCTGTGCTTCCACTTGGGAAAACTAGCCCCGTAAATATTTCGCCCAGAATACGGGAAGGCGGAGCTGGACGGTGGTGGTCAAGTTTGCGTCGTCGGTGGAGTTGCCTGCGCTCTGGTTTAATGTAGTCAGATGTCCCGGTCACCAATTTGTCGGAGGTGTGTTCGAAAGCACCGGAGAAGAAAAGGGACGTCCTTCTCAGAGCTTAGACAAAAGGCATATATATTCTCTTACTTCCCGCGGCTCCCGAGGCCACGCGGTAGCGTGAGCTGGCGCGCTCCCCGGCATCGTACTAGGCCCAGTGGAGCCTCGGTTGTTTTTAGTCTGGAAGTGCACTCACTCGGGTGTTTTCTACAACCCGTGTGGCTGTGGCACCTGTTGGCTCTGCTACAAGGGCTTAAACTTCCTGTAAGAGCACTAGGTCTCCTGCTCAGAAAAGTGCAGTCGCGAGGCTGCCACTGCTGCTGCCTTCTGGGTCGCCATTTTTACAGCGATAGCTGGTATAGGGTCTTCCCACCCCTGGATATGACATCCGTTGTTCATGTTGCAGTTGTAGTTGTAGCAGTTGTAGTAGTTGTAGTTGGTGATGTGGGTTAATTTTCCGTGGTCGATGTCGCCAAATACTTGAAACAGATTGCCCGCCACCCGCGGGATTAACAGAACCTGGGTCTCTGCATGCGAAGCGGAGCAATTATCACTGAGCTACACTACAGCATTAAGAACCCGCTCTGTATTTAGGGTTTTTTAAGTACTCCGCTTTGCACCTTGTCTTACTCTGCGCAAATTAAAAAGTATCGAGCGATGATGTCGCCCCCATTTTTAATTATTTGCTCATTCTGGCGACTTTTAAGATTAGGAGACGCGGTATAATCGTTGCTATTTCAACATCACGTGATTCCTAGTTGCCCTGGCTTCTTTGGCCGGGCGTTCGTGGCGCGCGGAATCAACCCGCCTACCATTTCCAACTGGAGCCGAGGGTAAGGCAGCCAAACCAGTCGAGCTGAAAAGCCAAGGCTCCATGTATCTTCAAACAATTCTTTCAAGCCACTCCAACACAGTGCCGAGTATGCTATCCTGCTTTCTTTTTTTTTTTTTTTTCTTTGGCGGAGCTGAAGGCTTCTGTGGCGACAGACGGTCAACGTGGCACACAAGCGCTAAAGACAGTGCATGAAGCAAAACTGGGCGCCTAGCAGAGCACTACTAAGTGGATTAGATTAGCTCAAAATACACGAAAAAATATTTTTACTTTTATAGCCGCGTTTCAGTCGTGCTGACCCTGCAAGACCACGACGCAAACGCGAGCACAGAATGGCGGAAATCGTGAGTTGTTGGATGGCTAAGCAGAATATGAAATGTACGATTGAGTCATCCAGTCCCAAACAATGTAAGCAGACAACGTAAACACTGACTATTTAAGCAGATTTTCCTTCGGGCAAAATTGCTGCAATGCCACGGTCCAAACTTGATTTAAGCGAGCTGCCTCCCGTGCTCCGGAGATTTTATTAAGCGCTTCGTCCCGGAGCCGTTTTTCGGCTACCGCCAGGATGAAGCTCCAACGTGATAAGTCAGAATTAACGTGTGCCGTCTTACTCTGGTGAGCACTATGCACTCCATGCCTAAAAGAAACCCATGGACCCTTTCCCAAACTCGTCTATTTGGGAAATAACTCATTTATAGGCTCAATTCCCAATGTCAAACTAATTCCCATGACGTCGATGTGAATAAAACATTGCCAGGCAATGTCGTGCTTGGTCTGTCTTATTTAACCTTTTAAATTTAAACTTTCCGGAATCGCGATCTTCTGCGCGATGCCAGATTGCTGTGAACCTATGTTGACCATCACAACGTGACTAGATATTCTTATTTTCAAGATTAGTACAGTAATGTAGCTGGAAAGAAACTTTCAGATTCTGTTGCTCAAAATTCGAAACATGCTCATGCATCGATTTTGAATCATTGAATCATTGATCGGTGAGGGTGGCCAAAAGAAAAGGAAAGCTGTGCTACTATTCATTTCACTGTACCAATCCACATTTTGCCTAAGTTCTTCGTTTAGTTAAGTGCACAAGTACTTATCTTCTTTATTTTAAACAAAACAGACTCATGCTAAATAATATAATAATATAAAAAAGTGTCCTAAACAAAACGTTTTGACGGATAGATCCATAGAAAGAGCTCTAAATTTACGCTACGGAAATAAATATTTTTATGGGGTTTTTATTTCTTTTAAATCGAATTGTGTATTTTATTTCATTTTATTTTTATATTTCTTCCACTCACTTACAACTTAGGTCGTAACTCTGCGCTCACTTGCAAACGAAAACGAAACGTGAGTCTTTATTGTAAAACATTACGGAACGGTAAAAGTGCAGCTCTAAACCGGGACTGTCCCGGCCAAAATGGGACGTCCGATCAGCCTAGTAATGCGGCAAATACCTTCCTTGTTTACATTCGGAATACTAAGTTGGATGGCGTCAACTGCTAGAATACGGTTATGAACTGTGCATACTGCAGAAACGCAATGGTTGAATGAGCTAGCAATCTCAGAAGAATCATCAATGTCTACTTCATTTTGTTTTATTGAATGACTGATTGATTTGTTTGTGTTAATTATCGCCAAAATTTACAAGGATCAGACACCAAATATGACACCGCCGTATTTGTTTTACGTCTTCAACTCTCTCCCTGTCCCTGCGCAGTTTATTAACCGTAAAAATAAACTACCAACTAGACCATTCGTCATCGCTACCAGCAGTTTATTTAAGCTCACAGTCTGGAATAAGTTTTTACTATTGAATCATTCATCTCGGTGGTCTTCAAAGTTGAAATATATTCGACTTGTCCGATCTTCGTTTGTGAATTCTAATCCTATTAATCTACCGTCTCAGATGTAAAGCCTCTCGAGTGATCCAAGGATGATCTTTTTTTTTTTGCGTTTGCAACGTATTGGCCTCAAAATGACTTATACAGGTTTGAACTGCATTTCTAAAGGAAGACCACATCAAATTAACTTTTACATTAAGTACACTTAACTGGCAGACAACGTCGAATTCATATTCGAAGTGGTCTAAAACGGTTTCGTTCAGAGCACGAGTGTAATTGGGGACTTTAACTAGCCGGTCCGTTTTCCGTTCGTAGTAGGTTCTCCTACAAATTCACACATAATCATATAGTGATCCGAAATGTTCTCCTTAACGTGGCGAGTAAAAGTGTTCCCTAAAAGCTCTTCAGATCCAAATATCAGGTCGGGCACATCGCTGCTCGCTCCCGAAATTCTCGTAGGATATGCGACAATTTGCGAGAAGTTATTACAGAGAGCTGTAGCGATCAAATGTTCAGAATGTTTGCGATTTAAGTTCCCTGCCTCCAGGTAACCCCCTGGTGTGCGACTGCTCGCTCCAGTGGATTGTGATGCTGTTCCCGAGGCGCTGCTTCTCCCAGGACTGTCAGCGCGCCGTCCCCGAGTACCGGCAGCTGGACGGCCGCTGCAACTCCCCGCCGTCGGTGGCAGGTCTCCACCTGTCGCAGATGACGTGCGACAGCCTGCCCTGCGACACGCCCTGCCCCAAGCTGGAGCCCAACGATGTGCCCCTCCTACCGGACGCCGCCTAAAATGGGACACGGCAGACGGTGCGCTCCTACAGCACCCGCATGTGCAGTGAAAGTTGTTCCGTTCGTTTTCAGTTTGCACATCAACCACGAAAACGGCTTACCTCCTTGACGTTCGCTGTCGTCGCTTCTCGTTTCTTGTTTTGGGACATTGGGGTCCGATAACAGCAGAGGCATTGACGACAGGTCGTGTGAGCGGCTTTCGCACCCACGTGTTGAGCACGCTCTAAGCCTCTGTCCAAGGGTGCAAGCAAAACAAACGTTCCACCAGCAAAAACAAAAAACAGGACGGACGCTTATTAAGTGTCGTGTCTGCTTCTTTTTTCGTCCTCGTTTTTTGAAGTTGTTACACCCACCATATCGGTATATGCCATGTTGTGTCGCTTCACGCCATTTGCCGGTCCTGCTTGGATAGCCCTTTATAGCCTCGATCCACGACAGCGACAAACAGTAACAAACGACGGCGACAAACAACAACGAGCGACAAACGACACCAACAAACGGCCTGTTTGGCGGAGTCCCCCGTCCCACCTGGCGGACGTGACGCAAAATACAGGGACAAGAGAACTTGTTTCCTAGTGGGACTGGTGTTTACAACAAAGCAATTAGAAATGCACAGACAAACAGAGCCGGGGGACGCGGTTTTCGCGTTCGTTTCTTTGGGCGGAAAACGCGCAGACAAACACGGTGAAAGTAGAGACAATTTTTAGCGTCACCTACCGAAAAAACTAGTATAACGTTTTGCTAACTGGATTATGGAGCAGAAAATTTAACTATTTCTTGCTGGAAACCTGAAATCCAGTTTGCAGACAATTGTCTGCGAACTGGATTACAGGTTTCCAGCAAAAAAATCCAGTTACATTTTCGGTTTCATAATCCAGTAAGCGAAAAGTTATGCTTTTTTTCGTAGGGTCTTCCGCTCAAATTTTATTTGTCTTTTGTGACTTTCCGTAAACCGGCAGCACCATTGACACTAAACTTTTTTCGGAACCCGACTTCCCGGATTGTTCCTTGTTTATGTCGTTCGGGGCCTTCGAGGCATCATAATGAGCGCCGCAAAGCTTCATGCCGATTTAGAGGATGTTCTCACCCAAACCAATAAGGACAGACGTTTTCTTACGAGATATATGACACTTCGGTTACCACGGAGCGTGATTACGAGTTTCTTGCCTGCCGAAATGACTTGCCGGAACGCCGTGACGCCGTGTCTTGTCATGATGAGCTCTCCTACCTTGTCAAGCAAGTCCTTGAACATCGACTTATCCATTTTGATGCAAGGACGATAGACCTCGGCGTCTTCAAGCACCACCTGGCGCACCAGGTTGTTGCGAGGAAAACCAGGGACCGGAAAAATCTCTTTCATGGCACGCCATGTCAACAGCCAGCGAGCGAGCCATGAGCACTACGAGCCGCCGAGGGACAAGAACGAGCGCGCGGTGAAGCTGGCCAAGACCAGGCCATTTCCAGAGGCCGAACGAGCCACGGAAAGAACGGGAGGAAGGGAATAAGGGTAATGAATGAAGGCAGCAGAGGGTACGAGCGGGCGAGGTGGATAAGGTTGTCTCCAAGAGGTGTCCCTCGGTGGGACTGCTCGTGGCACTTAGAGGGATGGTGAACCGAAATTTGGATTTCAGAAAATAATGCAGGAGCGGTAGGCGGGACGCTACAATCCCTACGACACCACTCGTAAAGCAATATCTCGAATGGACGGCCGTATGTTTCGAAAAAGAGGTCGAGATTGAACGAGGCCGGCGAGGCGCGTGACGTCAACATATCTCGTTTCCTCCTCTCTTTGCTTCGCCACCTCAAGGCGGCAAGGCGGAGAAGACGTGAGGCCGTTTCCTCTCCTTCTCGACTCTTCTCGGAGCAACATGACGTCAACATATCTGTCGAATTGCGCCTTCGTTTTTTTAGAAAAATACGGTCAACCGTTCGAGATATCGCTGCACGAGTTCTTTTGGTATTTGTAGCGTCCCGCTGCACGCTTCTGCCGCCGTGTTTTGTGGAATCCAGATTTCGGTTCAGCATTCCTTTAAAGTCAAACGATGAACAAACACTTCTCCCTCGTCGACCGTTTGTCCGCGTCTACCGGTGTTTGTCGCTGGAGTTTGTTGTTACGGTGGGAAGGGATCAGCGACGAGGAACTTGGCGGTGTTGCCGGACCAACGTTCGGGTTTGTCGCTTTACGCGGAGCACAAGTTCGTCTGCCCCCAGCACTGAGGTTGCGATGATGTCATAATGCCGAGCTCTTATTGGCTGATTGAAAATAAAATAGTGGGTAGACCTCAAGGCAGCTGGCATCGAGGTCTACCCACTACCTTTTCGATTCGATCCAATCAGAACTCAGCGTCGCTCTGACGTCCCATCAACTCTTGCGCGATAGGCAGACGACTTGCTCTCCGCATGGAACGAGGCCACAGAACCTCGTGACTGCCGTGCTCTTAGCGTGCGCGCCTTCGACTGTTGAGCGTCCTATCCCGCCCATGCATCCAAAGTGGCCCCGAATCGGCACAAGAGTCGCCGTGTCATGCCTTCTCGATCCTGCTGGTTGGTCCTAGAAATGCAAGCGGAAAAGTTGAGCGGAAGCGAGGGTCAATGTCGTCACGGTGTTACCAATCGCGGTCATGTGGGCCCGTTTGCAACACGAGCAGGGAGGAAAGCGTTGATCGCCTTCCTCTCCGCCTCTTTCCTCCTCCCCACGTCACAACATGAATGACACGCTTTCGCTTCCAACGTGCGCATGAGGCGGCCTCCATCAACACTCTCCATCGTTGTTCCCTCTCTTAAATCGAGGCCGTTTCATTCTCGCGTCTGCTTTGGTTTCCGCCGACTGTCTGCTGCAGAGTGACCCGAACGAGCGTCTGCTGCGTCCCCCGCTGCCACACCACAGTCAGGATCGCGGACAGGAAATAGCGCGACGCTTTCATCGCTTTCATCGCGGGGAGCCACTCTGTTTGAAGGAGGCGGTGAAGTCGGAGGCGCGCTGGGGACAACCTACCGCGCAGGAGTGTGCCGCGTCCATCACTGGCGCAACACGAGCCGTCAGGCATTCGCGGTGGACCTCCGTTCAACCGGGCCAAGGCTTGTACTCGCAGAGTCCAGGAAACCAGTCGACTTTCCCAGCTTGGAGCGAGGCAATCTCCCTTTGTACTCCGGGGCCAAGGGAGAGAATCCTCAAAGAGATCGTCAAATGTGTCTGGGTTTGAGATTCACCAAGTGCATATCGTGCAGTGTGGCACCGGCACGTTAGAACATAAAAATGAGAACCAGAAGCGTCATTTTCGCCGTCAAAGTAAGAAAATGAAAGTGGATTAATTTCGGTCTCTCTTGAGAAGGAGATTTGACTTTCTCGCGATGACTCCGTACAAGCGAAACGGCGATAATTGCAGTGCGCCAAATGCGTGACCGACAGATTGGACGTGAGCACAGAGTCCTGCTCGGCTTACGCCGTTGAGTTTGTGCGTGTGGGAATAGATACGGGCAACGAAGAAAATCTCTAAAGTTGCACGTGATTCAGGCGGGCCAGAAACGCGGGTGCTCTATTAACCTCTCGTATATATCGTGCTCTTAGTGAGTTCAGAATTTATTTTAAAAATTGGAGCGAGCTTTACATTTGTAATAACCCTGGGGCGACGCTGAAGGGCGAGGGGCCCACAAAAAACAAAGATGAAATTGGTTAATTAGTCAGCTAATAAACTAAAAAAGTCTATTCCACCCTCTTTCTTTTTTTATTTATTTTGTTTTGTTTTTTTTGTTTTTTTTTTGGGGGGGGGGGAGGCGACCAGGCATGTTGTAGTTGTAGAATTGAAGCTCCGCCTTATTATATTTTTACCATACGTGAAGCGTTGATTTAAAAATTCCGACGCTGCGAAAAGGGTTACCCGTGCGGGTTCCAGCGTTTTAGATTACTTCCAGAACACTCCAAAAAAGAAAAAGAGCGCGACTCAGTCTCTCCGGAGAAGAAATGCGCTGCTGCTATCATCATTTAGGGCTGGTTGCACAAACGTCTCTTATCAAAGAGGCCCTTTCCTATACTGGCCTAAAGTCCAAAACCGAGTTCATGCTAAGCACGGGTTTAAATTCCGGTTGCACCAACATTAACCCGGGTTCACAGTCGCGTCTATAGGTAATCAATAGCTTTGCGAATGGAATCTGGGCACAGAGTAAAGATAGGGAACTCTCAGTAGGACGAATACATTTGGCGGAAAGGAATTACGTGATGTAAGCAAACGTTTTGCCGCGGTAGTCGGCGCCGGCGACTGTTTTTCGCTCTGCTTCTTCGGTGAGTAGCGAATTAAACATCACCCAATTAAATCATTTTCACGCTGACCTTTTATAAATATGTGTCAAAGCTTTAAATAAATACCAAAACTTTTTTTACATTTATGATTGTGCGTTTAATAAGGAGATAATAGTTTAATATTTTGGCAGTGAGAGCCGTTTCCGAGCTCCCATTTCGAGATAAAAGAGCAGTCGGGCCTTAGGGGTCCGAATTTCAGCGAACGCCAGCAGGACGCGCTAGAAGTCGTTGGAGGTTGCCAAAACGTCATGAAGAATAAGTAGGCGGGTAAGATGACTACGAAAATCAAGAATTGGCCGTGAGACCAATGAAGTTCGAAACAGTGAAGAGCTCACCACGGCAGCTGCGAAAATCTCCGGGAAACGTCGAATAGAATGCGCTGAGAGGTCAGGTCGCGAGGTTGGGGTCCTTGCGTCGGCCTCGCTTGGTGCTCTTAGCAAGCCGACTGGACGGCTGTGTACTATCGTTGGACATCTGTTGCAGCCCCATACGTATCTGAATTTCTATTTCATAAGGACGATATTGTGAAACCTTGTTAATGAGTACTTTGGTTAAATAAATTCTATAGTCGGCCTAGGTTGGTCTATTCAAATAACTCTCGAGAACTTCATTTATTTAAATAAAACTGGCCGAGGAAACAACGCCTTTTCATATTATCCACGTCATTATAGAGGGCTTCTTCAGACATGCGAAGTTCACAAACAGTTGGTCTACGAAGCCCAAACTGTAAACAATTGTCACTTTATCAGCTCGTCGTGATTCAGCACATTGTTAATCATGCTGTGGACCTGCTTCTTCACTAAGCACTCGTGCACTATAGTTTGTTACAACATAAGATGAGCAGTCGAATCTCGGACTTGAGCTCAAGCCCTTCCATACCACTCGGTGCACGCGCAGCCAAAGCCCGGCGGCAGGCAAAAAGCGCGTGCTGGGGCAAAACCACCTAGAACACAAGGCCTGCGCGTTTCCTCCTCTAAACGTCATCACTAGTAGATGCCCTCAGCGCCCCCTAGGTAGCCCGGATGAGCACAGTCGTCTGCTACATCATCTGCGACATCGTCTGCTCCATCGCCTGCTTCAGTGGTGTTGTAAGTTGAACTCTGACTCGGAGCTCGGGTGGACAAGAAAAAGAAAAACCGACAACGAGATGGCGATAAATCTCACGGGGTACGGCGCAGCGTAAAAAGAGGAAACAGACAGGACGAAAATAAGTACACACAAAGAAGAAAGAGAGACGAACACGAGGAAAGCACGTGGATGCTCGAGTAACCTCATCGGGCTCTTGACGGACTGAGCTTTGCCCGTGGCCTCGCGTGATGTTTACACCCGCTCGGGCGAACTTGAGCAAGACGAGATGTCTGCCACCGCCATCGACCACCTGGGCGTGTGAAAAGAGGACCGAAAGAGAAGCGGAATCTGAAACGTCGGCGTGAGGAGGAGAAGGAAAATGATCACGGGACGACGGGGGTCTCAGGGACAGATCGAAAAGGAACGCCACGAAAGACACAACGCAAAAGAACTCTTCTCTGTTTTACGAAGCTTGAGTTGTAGATTTAGATTAATAAACAGTTCATGTTGGGTTAAACCTTGCGGTTGTCATTAAACAACAAAACTTTCTGGTGCCGAAACCCGGGATTAACCACCAACGAAGCCCCCGAACCAAGAAATAGCAACTCAAGCTACTATCGACCGACTGAGAGCAGAAGAGCAGTGGTCCGAACGTCAACAACGAAACTGCTGAACGAAGCCGACGTTCTGCTGGCCACGGAAGACATGCATACGGGTGAGCTTCAAGAAACGTTTGAACTTCTGGTGTCCAAAGAATCAACGTTAAAGGAACTGGACCGCGAGATGGAAGCACTCGTGGACTGCGAATCGATCGAAGAGGAGATGACGGGCGCGGAAGTTTACCATGAAAGAATCAGCGTAACGAAAACGCGATTGCGAAACAAGCTGACAGAACGCGAACAAGCCGCTGCCAGGTTATCTTTGATGCAGAACACGGCCGTCAAAACTATCGCAAATCAAGGACGGATGACTACGACAGTGAAGCTCCCGAAACTTGAGATAACAAAATTCCAAGGGGACATACGAGCATGGCAAGGATTTTGGAGCCAATTTGACTGTACCATTCACCAGAACGAAACTCTCTCGGAAATCGACAAGTTCAAGTACCTCAAAAGCTACCTGAACGGCAAAGCTGCTGCAGCAATTGAGGGACTCGCCGTAACTTCCGAGAACTACAAAGTTGCAATCGACCTCCTGAAGGAAAGATTTGGTCAACAGGAGCTAATCATCGAAAGCCATCTGTCACGACTGCTAGAGATCAAACCAGTCCATGACTCCAGGAACGTCAATGCACTCAGATCGTTATACGATGAAGCGGAGACGGGAGTTCGAAGTCTTGAAGCCCTGGAGGTTCAATCGGATACCTATGGAGCAGTGCTTCTTACCGTTCTTCGAAAGGTCGTGCCGGCCGACCTGATCCTGGAGTACAACCGGAGGTCCGCCTCACGAACAGCGACGAAGCACAACGAGCTGAGAGACTTTCTGGATTTCCTAAAAATCGAGATAGAAAGCCGAGAAAGAAGTTTATATGGGTCAGGACATTCCGTGCCACGAACCGAGGATCAAAGAAGCTTTCGTGCAAGAAAAGATCAGCAGAGTCGTTATCCTCCTTCTGCATCTGTACTAACAACGGCAGCAGGCCTGGATGAAAAGAACTGTGTGTTCTGCAAATCAGGTGCTCATTTGACTGCGGACTGCACATCCTCAATGACCAACAACGAACGCAAGCGTGTTCTGAAGGCTGAAAACCGATGTTATCGTTGCACCAAGAAAAACCATCGAGCAAAGGATTGCAGAAGTGCAAAGTGGCTGAAGTGTGCGCAGTGTGCAGGGAGACACGCCAGTGCTATGTGCGACCCGAACTTCATACCTCAGCATAAGACTACGGCGAAAGAAATGGCGGACACCGGTGAAACATCAACTTCGGGAGGAACGACACTCCAGTCAACACTCAAGATCACAAACAAAGAAAGGGACAGTGGGAAGCGAGTACTTCTGCAGACAGCTCAAGCCTGGGCAGAAGGTGAAAGAGAGCGTTGCCGGATTAGACTTCTCATCGACGGCGGAAGCCAGCGGACTTTTATTCGCCAAACCGTCTCCAAGAGGCTTCACCTGAAGGAACTGGGTGAGGAGGACTTGACCATTTTCACGTTTGGAGACGCAGCAACAAAAACTAAATGCAAGCGAGTGGAACTGTGGCTCCGCAGCCAATACGACAGAAGATCCATAAGAATAGAAGCCCTCGAGGTTCCTCACATCTGCTCAAATGTCATGAACCACCCCTCTGAGGAACTGCAGGGTCTGCCTGACGGAATGAACCTCGCAGATGTGAAGCTCTGCGGCCACCCATGCGAGGAGGGAATCAGCCTTCTCATCGGAGCCGATCACTTCTGGGACATTGTGAACGGCGGTGTCAAGCGCTTGGATGGGAAGCTGATGGCAGTCGACACCATACTCGGGTGGACACTTCAGGGTCCTGTTACCTCTACTTCTGCAACAATCTACTCGCCAACAACTGGAGTGACGAGGGTGACTGTGTCCGAAACAAACGACGCGGAAATTTCGGCTCAGCTCAGATCATTCTGGGAACTTGAACACATCGGAATAGCTGACAACGTGACGAAGACTTCAGAGACGGAATTGCTCAGCGAATTCAAGAAATCCGTAAAATTTGAGAACGAACGGTACCAAGTCTCACTGCCATGGAACGAAAAGGTGGACACGCTGAAGGACAATAAAGAAATCGCGCAAAAAAGGCTTCGATCCCTAACGGCACGCCTCAACAAGAACGACACGCTCATGAAAGAGTATGACAAGGTGATACGGGAATACCTCAAAAATGGGTTCGCTGAAAGCGTAAAAGAGAACGAAACGACCAAGAACCCGGTGTACTACATGCCACATCAAGCGGTGATACGACAGGACAGTAAAACAACAAAACTCCGAGTGGTGTTCGATGCGTCATCGAGTGCTGAAGGATGTTCATCGTTGAACGACACCTTGTGTAGTGGACCAAACTTGAACCCCGACCTGCCTGACTTGCTGATCAAGTTCCGCACCCACAACGTCGCCATCGTAGCGGACATTGAAAAGGCTTTTTTGCAAGTCGCACTCCCCGAAGAAGACCGAGACGCACTCCGTTTTCTCTGGTATGAGACAACGCCACAGTCTGGCCAGCCACTTCCGCCAGTCGTAACGTGGAGAATGACTCGGGTCCCCTTCGGAGCAACATCCAGTCCATTTCTGTTAGCCGCAACGCTCAGACACCATTTTGAAGTCTTGAAAGATGAGTACCCCACCACCTCAAATATTTTGAGTGAGCACATGTACGTCGACGATCTTGTGACAGGTGCCCGCAATCTAGAGGAGGCGAAGGTTCTCGCCACTGAAGCAACGGAAATTCTAAGTAAAGCAGGAATGCGACTTCGAAAGTGGAAGACAAACAAGCCAGGGCTGCTGAAAGACTTAGAAGAAGAGAACCACACTCATGAGGATGTGTTTGAACTCGGTGAAACAACAAAGGTACTAGGCATTACATGGGAGCCCAAGAATGACGAATTCAGGTTCGACATGAACTCTCTGATCAGCTTCTTGGGAACAAGGAAGGACAGCAAACGATTTGTGCTGCAAGCGTCTTCAAGGATATTTGACCCTTTGGGTTTTCTGGCACCCGCAGTAACAAGTGTGAAGATCCTGTTCCAGAGCTTGTGGGAACGAGGCGTCGACTGGGATGATAAACTGCCCGCGGATCTCCAAGAGGTGTGGGACAGGTGGTGTAAAGAACTCCCCTGTTTAAAGAGTATCTCGATTCCGAGACAAATGGTTAGCGAATACAACAACGAACGACCGAAGACGCTCCACGTTTTCTGCGACGCGCGCCGTAAAGCATACGGTGCTGTGGCATATATCACATCGGAAGGTACAAACGGCGAGAGCAACGTTGCCTTCGTGATGGCGAAAGCAAGGGTGGCTCCCCTCAAACGACTCACACTCCCGCGATTGGAGCTAATGGGAGCACTGATCGGCGCTCGCTTGACAAAATTCATTGAGGAATGACTGCGCGCATCAGACATCAAAACGTGTCTTTGGACGGACTCTAGGGTGGCGTTGCACTGGATCCGAAGCTCTGCCAGCAGGTGAAAACAGTTCGTGGGAAATCGGGTCTCGGAGATACAAGCATTGACTGACCCGAAAGACTGAAGACACTGCCCTGGAGCGGAAAACCCAGCTGATCTATTGACACGCGGACTTCTTCCAGCGAAGCTCGTAAACAACACAACGTGGTGGAGCGGACCGAACTGGATCTTGTGCAATGAAGAAGGCTGGCCGGGTCAAGTGGAAAATGCTCGCCAGGTGGCGGACAACAAAGCAGAAGAAAAGAAGGCAATGGTGTTACAGGTAACTGCACCAGCTCTGTTTCCAGTTTTCGACTTGGAAAGGTACAAGTCGTCAACCAAGGTGATCCGCGTTACTGCCTGGATCAAACGTTTCGTGAAGAATTGTGTCAAGACAGCAGACAAACGAAGCGGACCTCTCTCAAGCGAAGAACTGATAGAAGCCGAAACGTATTGGCTTACCATTGTACAAAACGAGACTTTTGTACCAGAAATCACGAGCTTGCGTGAAGACAAACAAGTTGACAGAAAATCGATACTCAGGAATTTGAACCCATTCCTGGATAGCAACGGATTGGTTCGAGTGGGTGGACGATTGCAGCACAGTGACAACAGCGAGAATGTGAAGCACCCAATCGTCCTTACCGCCGATCACCCTTTCACCAACCTTCTCATCGCTGGGGAACACCGTCGGCTGCTCCATGCTGGGGTTCGAGATACGTTAGGACGGCTACGGGAATCCTACTGGATCATCAGAGGACGACAAGCCGTAAAGAAAGTAATTCATAAGTGTTTCGCCTGCCGAAAAACAAAGTTGCCTGCCCGCATCAGAGCCAATGGCTCCCTTACCGGCGGACCGAGTCACAAGAAGTGACCCTTTCAGCATCACGGGGGTAGACTTCGCAGGACCCTTGATCTGCCGTCAACGGAAAGGAAGCAGCAAGTGTTACATCGCTTTATTCACGTGTGCTGTTACACGGGCGGTCCACCTGGAGCTGGTGAGTGACCTCTCCTCCGCCACATTTTTGTTGGCCTTCAAGCATTTTGTCGCACGACGCAGGATCAGCACGACAGTATATTCTGACAACGCTTTAACATTCAAACGAACGTCGAAGGACCTCGAGCTAATCTTCCGTGCAATCCGGTCTGAAGAAGTGCAGGCATACTTCTCGAATCACAGAATCCGTTGGAAATTTATCGTCGAGAGGGTTGCATGGTGGGGCAGATTTTGGGAAAGAATGGTGTGATCCGTCAAGGTTTCTCTGCGCAAGGTGTTGGGACGCAGCAGCTTGGATTTTGAGGAACTAACGACTGTCCTGGCCGAGGTCGAGGCCGTCATAAATTCTCGCCCTCTTACGTACGTGTACGCCAACGGCGAGGAACCAGAGGTGCTTTCCCCAGCTCACTTCCTAGTGGGGAGGAAACTAACGAGCCTTCCGCCACATCGGCTACCAACGGAAGTGCTACCAGCTGGAGATCAGCTTGCTCGAAGATGGAAATACCGCACTGCGGTGGTGGACAATTTCTGGAGACGGTGGCGGCGTGAGTATCTGCTAGAACTAAGGTCAGCGCACCTGGTCAAACCGACTGCCTCATCGGGACTCCAAGCTGGTGACCTAATTCTTCTAAAGGAAGACCGTCTACCAAGACACATGTGGAAAACCTGCAGAATAGAGGAGACCATTCAAGGAAGGGACGGCAGAGCAAGAGCATGTAAGCTGATCCTACACGGGGGAGGAAGGCTTCGCCAGCCCATTCAACATCTGTACCCGTTGGAGTTGAAAGAATGACCGTACCCGCTCATTCCGGGGGAGATTGTTGTAAGTTGAACTCTGACTCGGAGCTCGGGTGCACAAGAAAAAGAAAAACCGACAACGAGATGGCGATAAATCTCACGGGGTACGGCGCAGCGTAAAAAGAGGAAACAGACAGGACGAAAATAAGTACACACAAAGAAGAAAGAGAGACGAACACGAGGAAAGCACGTGGATGCTCGAGTAACCTCATCGGGCTCTTGACGGACTTAAAGTTTAGACGGACTGAGCTTTGCCCGTGGCCTCGCGTGATGTTTACACCCGCTCGGGCGAACTTGAGCAAGACGAGATGTCTGCCACCGCCATCGACCACCTGGGCGTGTGGAAAGAGGACCGAAAGAGAAGCGGAATCTGAAACGTCGGCGTGAGGAGGAGAAGGAAAATGATCGCGGGACGACGGGGATCTCAGGGACAGATCGAAAAGGAACGCCACGAAAGACGCCACGCAAAAGAACTCTTCTCTGTTTTACGAAGCTTGAGTTGTAGATTTAGATTAATTAACAGTTCGTGTTGGGTTAAACCTTGCGGTTGTCATTAAACAACAAGTGGTTTGTGTAGCAGATAATGAAACAGATACTCACACCGAGTGTCTGTTGCTATAGCATACGATGAAGTTAGACGTTCGCGTGGAGCGTCAAATGCATGAGTGAAAATGCCTTACTGCTGTGCGAAGGGCTGCAAAGCCCTTCGCTGGACGCTGGACGCTGGCACTGGAGGCCATTTTCGAGGGCGCTGTTTATACTCCGGGTCGCTGCTTTGAAGCATAGAGTTATTACAATAAACGCTAGAGGCTCAGCTGGCGCTAGTGTGCTGTTGCATTTTGAAGCAGACAGCAAGCAGTCAGAAATTGACTTCCGGTAATGCATTTCTATGGGAAAAAGCGAGTGCATTTTCTCTCTGCGCTCGATTATAAGAGCAAATATAACGAATAATTTGCACGTACTAGGCACACTGGAACATTTCTCAGTCACGCAGACGAAATAATTGGTCAGTTACAGCATTTTTATTTGAAATTCGTGGCATGAAAAACGGTGTTAAAACCACTTCGTACGTGTATTTATGTGCACTGTCGGACACTGTTAGCGCGAACACGGCGTCGGCGCTTTCCAGCATGGGGGATATACGTGCCAAACGAACGAATGACATGTGGAAAACCAAGAGAGACGGCAAGAACTACGCAGTAACAATGGATAAGTAACTCCTTGAGCATGCAGACGATCAAAATAAATTTAAAGTCGCGTAATATAGTTCGATTTGCAATAAATAAGTACCGCTTTATTCTTTCTGCTCATGAATATGTGCGAAGATGCTTGTTCTGGGTTCAAATCACCACCCGCACGCTCCAAATCTTTGCAAATAGGGAGAAGCCAGAGAACAGGCCGGTGCCCGATAAAAACTGCCCGACATAGGAAATAATAAGAAAACACACCTTTAGTAGCCCACGTACTTTATTCTTTACGTTTCGAACGTTTTTTTACCCACTCGTAAAGATGCACGACGGGGTCATTTTCATATAGTGACAGAACGGGCATATTAACAATATATAAGCACCAACGGAATGCTGGCGAACTTTGAACACACTTTACATTCCTTTCGATCGTTATTTTGCTTAGAATCGTCGCTCGTTTCTACATACCTGCCATGGAACAGAGGTTTGGGCCTGAAATATAGCGAAGTTGAACATCGTTCAGTGGTAAAGAAAAAATGCTGTAACTAAAGCAATTACACTTTCACCATATTAATAAAGGTACATACTATCCGGTACAACCGAAATAACAAAAGTTATTCATGTTATTTTCCGGCGAAGAGACAAAATTCACGCGCGTTTTCCCATAGGAATACACAGGAAGACTGGAAAAGTAGACTGCATGCTGTCTGCTTCAATTTGCAACCGGAAGTCCCGTAGACACTAGCGCCAGCTGAGCCTCTAGCGTTTATTGTAATAACTCTATGCTTTGAAGCGTTCTTCCGCAGAACGAGCGCGCGCGCTAGAAATGCTCGTCTCAAAGCAATCTCAAAGCAAGGAGCGCGTGCTAGCTCGCGCTTGTGGCCGATGGAGTGTTCGCATGCGCGTTGCAAATGAACTGGAAGCTCGCAATCAGCTCGCGCTCAGCAGTCACGCACACAGCTGTGGCCGCAGGTGAATGCGACGTAGTTGCGACGCGGCCCATACTCTCGTCAAGCTTCAGCCTGTTTGCCGCTTGGGGCGGGTCGGGGATCTACTAACGAAACGTCATGCGCAGGCCTTGTATTCTAGGTGGTATTGGCTGGGGACAGAGCTTCTCCTGATCTTTTTTTTTTTTTTTTTCCTAGCAACTATTTTTTGCGGGCACGGCCGCGGGCGATGGCACGGTGTAAGATACACTCTTTACTCTGTTTCATACTTTGCTTGCAACGCTGTCAAAGCTACTGGCGCGAGCGCGTGACTTCATCTGTGGTTTTGTTTGCGCGAGAACGCGTGCAAATATTCAACGAGATCAAGCCCCACGCTCGCGCCAGTAGCTTTGACAGCGTTGCACACTAAGTATGAAACACAGTATAGGTGAGGACACGGCGGGGCTGAACGCGCGGCACGAGGAATCAGATAGCGTTCGTTCGACGGGCATCCGAAAGGCTGCATCATTCCGCGGCCACCGTGCCCGCGACTGACAGTGTCGCCGGCGGCAAAACGGCAAAACTGTGTGAGAGCGAAAAAAATGACCTCGTTGCCATGACACCCCGGTACACCGTGGTCTTTCTGCACGAGCGACAACCTCGCTGGAGCTCTGCGCGTGTGGAGCATGAGGCGGCACGAGCCGTCTTTGCCGTGCACACTAAAGCCCCTTCATGTTTCAAAAGTAGCGCAAGGTGCGTCGATGCACGAGGCACGTGCAACGTGTTTCCCTTGGGAAGATCATGGCGGCACAGCGCAGCACTGGGCTAGATTTCAGACGCCATGTTCTTCTCAGAAGTGGCGCGCGGCACGTGTCTCGACCAATTTCCACAACAATGAATGGCGCCACTTTTCCCAGGATAGAGGGGCTTTAGTGCACACGGGTCGACGAGTCATCTGCCGGCGCCGCTTGAAACCATAGTGAGAGAAAGAGAGAGAGTGAAAATCGAACTTTATCTGCACTGCGCGAGGAGCGCGCTGTCCTCACCTGAAGAGTGTTATCAAATACTTTACTAGGGAGAATACATTCCACTCCTCTCAAATACAATGGCCTCGGCGCGGACAGGTTCT
Source organism: Ixodes persulcatus (assembly GCA_013358835.2). NCBI lineage: Eukaryota > Metazoa > Arthropoda > Arachnida > Ixodida > Ixodidae > Ixodes > Ixodes persulcatus. Next base: position 147,519 of record JABSTQ010009985.1, read on the forward strand.
CTGGGCTTGGCGAGAGCCATCTATCGTCGGGGAGGTCTCAGCGGTAAATGATAATGATGACGATGGTTGTTCTACATACCAACTTTATTGTTGTGGAAATGCTCGAGACACGTGCCGCGCGCCACTTCTAGTGGTCGCGGCACGTGCATCGACGCTGTGCCGCCATGATCTTCCCAAGGGTTGCACGTTGCGCGTGCTTCGTGCATCGACGCACCTTGCGCTGCTTTTGAAACATGAAGGGCTTTAGGTGGAATTGGAGACGACACTGCCGCGGCCGCCGCGAACATCCACGTGCACATGCGCGTGGGCTGGCGCGGACCTCCACTCCGTCAGGGCTGGATTCGGCGCTGTAGGCGTTCTGTCTAATGCAAATGAGCGGAGTGGAATGTATTCCCCCTAGTAAAGTATTTGGTATTATCTTACACCGTGGGCGATGGTAATCCTCTCTCAAGTCAAGAACGTAGGCGAAGCTCCTCCCACAAGCGTGATGCGGCCGTTTCAAATCCATCCGCAGTCGAAAGAATAGTTCACTGGAAACGCCCCTTGTTCCGCTTCAATGAATAGATATCGGCTACAGAGTGATGCCAACTTGTCTCTGACCCCCACTTTTTAAGAAAGCGACCTTTGTATTCATCGGAGAGGGAACCGAGCCCCGGAAAGTGGCCTTTGTATCCATCGGAGGGGGAACCTAACCCCCCAAAGTCGTATTAGTTTCCATCGGAGGGGGAAAATTCTAATCTCCCTCTCGTGGCTTCCACAACGCTAAGTCAAAGTCGAAAGATAAAGCAAATATTCACAGGAAGACAAAACCCTCTCCCGCGTTGGCCACGACGCCACGGAAAGGATGGGACGCTATGCGGAGGGCAAGTTCGTCTGCTTCTCGCGCAGGGGGTACCGGTGACGTCAGAACGCCGTGCCCTGATTGGCTGATCGCGGCCCCCCTATCTGAGCGTCGTCTGCTCCTTTGCAACGTCGTCAGCGTCTGTCTTACCTTTCCTGCGACTTTCGGAAGTGCAGAGGCGAGATTCATAAAACCATGTTACGCCGAAAGAGTGCGTAAGACAAAACGTGAGAACAAATTCGTATTCACGAAACGAAATTATCGTAAGTTTTGCTCAGGTTACGACGGAATCCTATCGACGATCAACTCAGCATGGCCGACAGCGTCGCTCTGTTACTTGGTCGCGACGACCAACGGACGTTTATTTTTGTACGTTCTCTTCTCACGCGTCACGACTACAAGCAGCAAGAAAAAAAGTAAAAAGCACTTGAAATACACCACGACGAACAAGAACGCTGGATCCACAAACACCCGGGAAATGCTCCAACGGCCACGATTCCACTGACCCCGTCCAAGCGAGCTCGGCAGATAGGCCTAGCAGCGGCGCAGCGGTACTCCGACGGGCCTTGGCCAAGACCGTCTGCCCACGACCGGCTGGCGTGCTGAATGGAATATGCCCGCGCGACCCTTGTGAACCCTTCAATCTCTTCCTCTTGTCATCGCCTCGTTTTCCGAGGCAGCGGCGACTCTCGCCGGTGAAAAAGCGGTGAATCTCCGACAGACGCAGGAAAGGTAAAGCAGCCATCGCTTTGACTAGCAGACGTAAAGCAGACGACGTTAACTGCACCAACCCGCCGACGCCGTTTAAGAGTGAGGAGTCTCGCCGCACACGCAAGGAGGGAAAAAGTATTTGGGAGGGAACTTGCGGACACTCTCGCTTCTTAGCAAACAAACCTCGGCGCCTCGGGACACCTCGCCAGCGAGTCCCTTGACTTCCCCCCTTGATGCACGTCTGCTAGTTGTTCGACAAAAACAACGTACCGCTCGAGTTATTTCGTCTCCCCTCTCTGAAAGGCGAAGTCGAGCTCGCTCGTAAAGACCTGCACTTCCGAAAGTCGCAGGAAAGGTAAGACAGACGCAGACGACGTTGCGAGCAGACGACGTTGCAAAGGAGCAGACGACGCTCAGATAGGGGGGTCGCGATCAGCCAATCAGGGCTCGGCGTTCTGACGTCCCCGCTACCTCCTTTCTCATGCGCAGAAGACGAAAATGAGCCCACTTGCGAGGCGTATTGGATGCGGAGGTGGCGGAGGGACATATAAATCCCTTTGAGGGGCATTTGCCGCTACCTTCTTGACCTGTAACATACTATAGTTGTTCCACCGCCGAACCTGGCCGAAATTGACGATTGGACGTAATCAGACTCATTTGGTGTCCGTGAAAGTGCTCGCAATTTAGGCTCAGCACCACGTGTCATTCGTTGTGCTCGCAATTTAGGCTCGCAATTTAGGCTCAGCACCATCGTGTCATTCGTTGTGTGCAACAAGAAATGAATTTGTATCACAAAACTAAGCGAAAACTGCATAAAACAGCAACACAATGGCGTGCGTGTTGAAACGGAAACCAACCAAATAGACCTTTTGCAAAAATCCCAAAAGCCCGCGCGCGCCTCTCGACGAATATTGGAAGTCCTCGGTACACCCCTCCTCCCGCTACCACGTGACCACGTGGCATACGCGAGCAGGCACAGGTTACCACGGCAAAAGCGACGAGTCATCGGCTCGTCGCTCGCTCGGCTCATCTCTTTCCTCTGTACCGGCTCTGTCGGGAGTTCTCGCTCAACCTCCGTCGAGAACGGTCGTGCTCTTCGAGCTCTCCGTTCTCGCCGAGTTCCCTGCTCCGTAACGTGAGCCCCCAGACTAAACATCGAGAGGCCCACTCCCCGGCCGGACGCCCCGCTGCATCTCCGGCACCCCGCTGCTTCTCCGAAGCTCCCGCCATGACTCCGCCCGTCGCTGAACCATGGACTACCGTGCGTTATTCTACAAAACCAACGAAAAGTCACCTCACCATCGTCATAAAGCTGACCGACGGGGTTTCCCTATCGGCACTTCAATCTACCCACCTCACCGATGCCGTAACCGCCGCCGCCCACCTTACGCCATCGGAAGCAAAAGAAACGTACTTCAAAATCCGTGACGTGCAAAACGTCCTCATCGCCGACACCTACCGAGCCTCGGCCCAGGAAAAGCTCCTGCAGACCACGAAACTCACCATTGCAAACCGCGACTACGCCGTTACCAGCTACCCCTCGGCCCCCACCAACTCCTGCAAGGGCGTCATCCACGGCGTCGCGTCTCTCACCACCCCCGACGAGCTCATCGCCAACATCGAATCTAATGTCCCAGTACTCACCGCTCGCATGATGGGCAAGACCGAAACGGCACTCATCACCTTTGAAGGCACATACGTGCCCTATACTATATACTACCGCCGCCTCCAATTCCGGTGCCACCCACACAAGCCAAAATCTCAACAATGCCAAAACTGCCTACAACTCGGCCACCGTGCGGAAGTCTGCCCCAAGAAAGGCAAGCTCACCGTATGTGACATCTGTTACCAGGAAAACATGACCTCGGACACCCTTCACAACTGCGTCCCTTACTGCATCAATTGTAAAGAAGAGCACGCCTCCAAGGACCCAAACTGCCCCGCCAAAAAGCAAGCCGATGCGCAAGCCACTCTCGCTGCCTACAAACGGCGAGTACAGCAGCGTCCCAAGGCAACAACCATCCCCAACACACTGCGCACCCCTCCTCCACCACCAAAACCGAAGGGTGGGAAAGCCTCGGCCGCACCCAGCCCGCCCCACCAACCAACACCTCCTTCCGACAAGGTGCCCACTGCCAACTCCAGGCGGGAGAATTATCGCCTACCGCCCATCCCACGAGGCTCAACTCAGCAACATCGCAGGACCCGGAGTCTCAGCCGCAACAACAAGGTGAGAGAGCCACTCCGTTCCACATTACATGCGGCACACGCATCCCGACCCAAGTCCATACCCCAACCCATTACTGCATCCGACACGTACAAACAAGCACTTCTCTCTGCCAAGCGCACACCAACCACCCCAAACACAGTACAAGCGATAAGCGCAGCACCAGAAAATCAACACATGGACACCTTACCTCCCCCCTCTCAACCCGTCACTCCCCAGGTCTCCGTCGAACTCAAGCAAATCATGCTTGTTCTGAAAAACATTCAGGAGCGCCTAGCCGCACTCGAGCAGGATGTAGCAGAACTGAAAGCACAGGGCCCTCAACACCCGAAACGAAAAGCAGATGACCCCTACCATCCTGAAAGCAAAATCCCCCGTCAAAATATCGACACCTCATCAACTGATGACGAAACCAATATCTAAACAATCTATACACATCCTACAATGGAACTGCCGCAGCCTACAACGTAAACGAGCCAGTCTCACCCAATACCTCAACACGCTAGATCGCAGACCTGACGTCATCCTTCTTCAGGACACGCAGGGCACTCACAACCTTCCACAATACACACCCTACACCCAACCCAGCATCACTCAAACCGACCGCAGGCAAAACACATACACACCCACACTCGTCACGACATACATCTCTAAGGAACACCCGTCGATACAACTCAACACAACAGACATCAACACCGCACACCAAGAGCACGTCACCATCACCCTTCAACCCCGTAACTGCCCCAATCCCATCACAATCGTCAACGCGTACTGGCGACCGGGCCGCAAGGTCGCAAATCCCACTCCCTGGCTCACCAAACTCGTGGCAAACAACACAGACCACGACATCCTGTTAGTCGGAGACTTCAACAGCCCCAATGTGTCCTGGGGTTATCCAAACACTCAGCACAATGGGCGCCTCCTCGAACAAGCAACCGCCCAAACGTCTATGACACTACCAACGACACAACACAACCCACCCGCACCGGTAACAGTGTGGAACGCGATACCAATCCCGACCTGGCCTTCCATCACGGCCCATCCGTAGCTGAATGGTCCGCATCTGACGAACAGCTAGGCAGCGATCATCGCCTCATCCACCTCACACTGATCACCAATGTCAAACAGAAAGTACGTCGCAATACTGCTCGCATCACAAACTGGGATCACTTTCGCTACCATACCTCCAACAACCCCCCACCGACGGACGCTGATCCCAGAGCCTGGGCCAACCATCTACTCCAGGCCCAGAACAAATGCACCAAAGAAGCCCAAACCACAACCGCTACCCCGTACATTGACACCCATCTTCTCAACCTCTGGAAAACTAGGCGCAAATTGGTGAAAAAATGGAAAAAAAACCAAGCACTCCAAACACCTAAAACACAAAATTCACAACATCACCAAAGAAGCCGAAACCTACGCAGAGCAACTCACCACCGAAAACTGGCTCCAACTTTGCGACTCCCTCAACGGCCAACTCGGCACCAAAAAAGCGTGGCGCATCCTACGCACACTCCTCACACCCTCTCAACATCGCGATCCCCTCACACGCATTATGCTGGCCAGCAAAATTACCTCGCACGACCTCGAGCAGCAACTCCGCGACACCTTCTTTCCACCACCAACCAACACACCACACACACCAGAACCTCCAACTCCTCCCCTCGACCCATGCGACATGGACGCCCCCTTCCCACTCAATGAACTAAAGCGGGCACTTGACTCTCTCAAACGAAACACATCACCTGGCGAAGATCAAATCACATATCAACTTCTCCGCAATCTCGACGACACACAACTCCAACAACTTCTAAACTACTTTTAATAGTGCTTGGCAAACTGGCGACATACCAGCAGAATGGAAACACGCCATCGTCACCATGATCCCCAAACCAAACAAAACCCCCGAAGTCAAGAACCTACGACCCATTTCTCTCACCTCGTGCACCGGCAAACTTCTTGAAAAGCTTGTTCTCACGCGCCTCGAATGGCATCTCGAGCACGTGAAAGCCCTACCCTTTACACTCATTGGCTACCGCAAGAATATCTCCACACAAGACTGTCTCCTTCGGCTATACAATGACCTTCTCCAAGACAAAAGCACCACACAGCTCCGCTCACTCCTAAGCCTGGACATCTACAAAGCCTTTGATAACGTCTCGCATGACTCCATACTCAGTACCCTCAGAGAAACGCAGTGCGGCCCTCGAATGTACAACTACATCCGCAACTTTCTATCGAACCGCACGGCCGCCTTTAAAATTCCTGGACACATCTCCACACCTTTTTTCGTTACACCGAGGAGTACCACAAGGCTCTATCCTCTCACCCACCCTTTTCAATCTTGCCATGAGCAAACTTCCCGCACAACTCGATACAATCCCCCACCTCAAATTCTCCATCTACGCCGATGACGTTACCTTATGGACCAACACCGGCTCCCCCGGCCAGCAGGAAGAGACACTGCAACACGCCTGCGACACTGTCGCACGCTATGCCATTAGTATAGGTCTGGCCTGTTCTCCATCTAAATCGGAACTCCTCGTCATCTCCAACCGCAAAAACAATCCCGACAGGCAGCTGATCACCGTACACCTCGACGGCACTCCCATACCCCAACGCCCGCACATCAAGCTCTTAGGCCTCACCATCCAAAACAACGGTGCAAGCGATATCACCATCTCCACCCTCTCCAAACAGATAAATCAAATCACACACATCCTCGGCCGTGTTTCCCGCCGCCACAGAGGCCTCAAAGAAAGCGACATGAGACGAGCCATCGAAGCTCTCATCTACTCCCTCGTACTCTACCATATCCCCTACACCCCGCTCACTAACCGTCAACTCAAACACCTCCAGACACAGCTCCGCAAACCCACCCGCCTTGCTCTCGGCGTGCCACAGTACGCTCCCCTAGAGCACTTACAACAGATGGACCCCTTCAACACAATCGAGGAGCGAGTCGACTTGCACCGACTGGGTCAACAGCAACGCCTAACCACGTCCCTGCAGGGTCGCTACATTCTCAACTCTCTCGGTTACGACACCCTGCACCTCCCTCCCATCGAAACAACCACACCTCCCTGGGAAACCATACCCCAAATCACCACACTCCCCATACCCAAACATATGAATCCCGACAGCAACCCGGAACGCCGCAAGCACAGAGCCAAACTCATATCCCAAAAACTCGCCACACTTCAGGCACAGCAGCACCTCATCTACTACACAGACGCCAGCTACGACCGTGGCACCAAACTCGGCCACACCGCAATTCACTGTCCCCAGACCAACACAACGCTTAGGCAAACATACACCGAAGCGCCTTCGGCAGACCTCCTGGAGACTCAGGCGCTGTGCTCCGCCATTCACCATGCCATCGCCAACCCCCACGAGGGACACACCTCCATCACTGTCCTGACAGATTCCCAAAAGGCAGTCCGCACATTTCAGTACAATCAACTCCCCAACTACATGTCGCGCGAGCTTCGAGCCGCCCTCAACACCAACCCCACCCTTCGCTTCTACATCTACTGGATCCCTGGCCACGCTCTAATCCCAGGCAATGAACGAGCACATTCACTTTCCCGAGTCACTTCCACTCCGGGACCTGCGATTGACTGGCCTACGTCCTATGACCCCGAACTCCAGCGCAATGAATACCATCAACAGCGCTCAGACACACTCCGACAACTCCGCGAATCCAGACTCGCCTTCGTACCACCGCCTCCCACACTGTCCCGACAACAGGCCAGCACTCTACGCCGAGCACAGACCCACACGCTATCCTCCCCACACTATACTCATCTCTTCCAAGGTGCTCAAGGCACAGCTAAGTGTCCCTTCTGCACTGGCTACCCAAACAACACGCACACCTACTGGCAATGCCTCCATGCACAACCATCCATCCGCTTTTACACTTTCCAAGCTCCCTCCCGGGCTTCGGCCCACGACATGGAACGAGTGGCTCTCTCCCCCGAATCCTCAACACGTGCCCGCCATCTTCGACGCCCTTCTTCAGCACATCACAACGATCGAAGAGAAGCTGAGGGCGTCGAAAGACGCCACCAATCCCCCATGATCCACCTATCCTCACCCTTCTGAATGGCGTCCTCCTGGACACCACTTTGACACCCTGAACTGAGGGTCAATAAAGATGTTTTCTCTCTCTCTCTCTCTCTCTGTCGACTGCTGCACCAACGCTTCGTCGAACCTGGTCGAAACCTGCCACGGTTGCGGTACAAAGTAAGTGGATTCGGTGACACTTCAATACGTGAAGGTAAGTTACCACGAATAACGTATTCAGATAAGTTTACCTGTCGCGATGCCTTTACGCTGCCACAGACACGGTACGCCGCCAACGACGTACGACTTGGCGGATGCGCGGGATGGCGGATGGCTGTAACGGCTGCTAACGGTAACGGTAGCTGCTGGGACGCGCGCGCAGTCGCGGAGGCGCAACGAGAAAGCGCGTGATCTGCACCTAGGGTTCACAAAATTCCCTGCCGTCGTGGCGCTGCGCATTTTGCAAAGGGTTTATTGAAGCAACCTCATGGCGGCGAGTGCACCAGCGCCCTCTACCCGACAATCAGTCAACTACTGAACGAAAAGGTATATAGCGGCGTTGACGTCGGAGTCGCCGACGCCGGCGACAGTTGAGCTTTTAAACAGCTATATTACACTTCTAGGACACTTGGTCTGGTATTGGAGGACATCGCCAAAATTATTGCGGCCAGCGGAACTCTAAGATCAAGGTTTTACATGTTGCTGCAACGTAATATTACGAGGTATCCATGAAAAGCCTTGCAGCTATACATGTGACGCAGAAGTCTGACAGCGATGAATCTTCATGACTGTTCTACAAAGTCCCTCTCCACTTCCACATACCCCCCGATCACCGATCAAGCTTGGCCAACCCTTAGAAGAAAACAAAATCCCTCTTGGGTGTCATGCGAATCATCCAAAACAGTCATGCAACCATCTATTGGGAAATGCTTCCCTTTCAGGCTTTCCTTCTTGCCAGGGAACAAGTGAAAGACTCATGGTGTGAGGTCAGGTCAAAGTTGGGCCCGTTACTTGAAAAAAAAAAGTAATGGATTACAATTACAAATTACCGAGCCCCAAATGTAATGAATTACCGTTACAAATTACTTTCGCTAAAAAGTAGCAGATCACTTTACTCGTTACGTTAAAAATTACTTTCACGTTACTTTTTCTGTTCACTTATCAAGAAAATAATAGAAACAATTTTGATGTGTTCAAAAATGTTCTGCAACACTAATTTCCCTTTCATATGCCCGCGTTACGGTAGTCCTTATAAAAAAAAAAAATGTATTTGAGAGAAAGAATGTAGCTGCACTTCGTTCGCCTCAAAGCTGCCAAGGCAGCGAAAGCTGCAACCACACACGCCATCCCGCTAGCTTACGGCTACCGGAAATGATTACTGGAATTCTGCAAACAAAGCTGGCGGGGCGCATGCTCAGTAGCAACGTCTACCTCCGCTAGGAGATCAGGAACACAACACCTGCTCGGAGTTGTCGTCTTGATCTCTGTTCTTCGCACATTTGTATTTTTGCATATTTGCATATTTGCACGTTTCTCTAGTAGTTCTAGTGACCGGTCATGCAAAAATACTGTTTTCTTTTCGGTTATTCTCTATGTTTTCTATTTTGTTGAACCTGCTATCTCTATGCTGTTGAACTGCCTGCTCATACTGCTCCAGGTTCTGTATTATGTTCATATTTTTAAAAAGTAACGAGTGATTAAAGTAATCTGTTACAAATATTTTGTAACGAAATTACATTTCAAATTACTTCCAATAAAGTAACGTGGCAATTACAAAATTACTTGAAAAAGTAATAGATTACAAGTAATGCGTTACTTGTAACAAAAACTTCCCAAATCTGGGTCAGGAATATAGGATCATGGTAGCAGTCTGAAGCCACAGGTGTCGATTGTTTGGGAACGGTGTGCAGTGTGACTTGTCACGTCGTCCTGGAGGAAAATAATGCCACGCTCCAATTTTCCGGAATGTTTCTTCGCAATGTTTTTTTTTTTTTTTTTCCATAAGCTAGTATTCACTTTTTCGTCTTTTTTTTTCTTTACTTTCAATTTTGACTTTTGTGCTTTGACTCAGTAGCAGGGGCATTAATATTCATGCTCCGTATTTATCTCCACATAAATCAGTTCCATCTCCATTACCCGAATGTCTCGGACATGTCTTTTTTTTTTTTCTGGCTCTGTGTCCAACATAGGCGGGACCAGCACAACCAAAATACGCCAGCTAACTTTACAATGTTCTCCTAATTGCAAGCTGGTTCATATCGATTTTTCTAAAAAATGCTTACTCTCTCTCTCTCTCCTCACTGCAACCGGCAATTACGAAGAGTTCTTTTAAAAATAACTGCAGGTTTCTATGGTTCCAAAAAAGTTTGAGTAATGCTCAGCATTGATTGTAGAATGGTTGAAAGCTGAAAACTGCCTTTGTGTCTATACTCTCGTGGATCATTTGGAAAACCAAACACCGCAGTCTACAGAGGGAGCTCTGCAACTGATGAGGCTAAAATTATGTTTCACATTAATGTGAAGTCTGCTCTAGGACGCCGATCATGATATTTTACAGTAATTAGAAAACCATTGCAGACTTCATTTTCAGATCTGAAGATATTTTTGGTCTTGTCACTTGCTAAGTTCCCTCCAGATTGTAGTGATTGGCTTTGCAAGTGATCTGCAGGAAAATGGACACAAAACATTGTTTAAAATGTAGGAGTGTCTTGACTGCTACTCTCATAAGCAGCAGCCTTGCAAAACCGAATCATTTAAGAGAGGAAATTTCCTTTGTGCCCACTCGATGGTGAAAGCAGCCAAGTTACATAAAACAATTTTTTTCTCGTAATATTTTGACTGTTTCCACAGTACTATTATTGGGTTGTTTCTGCGTGTGCCACCTTGCAAGGCTCATCATTGAATACCAGCTGTCAGGGAAACTCCTTTAAGAAGCCAGAAAAAAATTCATCTCAAGGAACCCCCTCAGCCTCTGTGATAAAGAACCTGCTCAAAAAAACGAGAGTAAAAAAAAAAAAGATTATGTCCAGTCCAACAAATGGTTAACATGCCGTTTTTGCTTGAATTTCAACACTAGCGCATAAATAGGGAGAGACGCGATCCCCGGAAATCAATCGGAAGCTTTAAGGGTCGTGGGCACAAGAGGTGAGTGCACCTGCGAAGTATCAGATATTTCCTAACCACAAAGTGCTTTAATTATGCCAATAGTCCTATACATGTTAGACTAGCAAGCAATAGCTGATGCAAGTTGTGCAACTTGTGGGAGAGTTGCCGTGCTGCATGCCCAACCCAGAGGAACAACAGGAGCCGGAATTTCGAAAACAACAAATTACATTTACCATTTTGTTAAAACACCTGAGACTGGCTGTTAAAAAACTTGAAATAACCAAAAGCAGAAGGGACATGAAAAGACGTCAGTCAGACTACGTCTGACTACATTTAATGTTGGAAGGGCGGGACGGTTAGTTCCAATCGAAGAAGTCAGCGTGCGACTGTCCATGGCCGCCCTCGGCCCAACCTCCGCGGCGCCTGAGCTGGTGGTCATTTATCGTTCGGGCAACGTCCCCTTGTTCCACGTAGTTCGTGCACGTGGTGCGTCGTGTTGCGCTTATCAGGGCGCCCACAAACTGCACCACAATACAGTATAGAAGTTACATGTACTATCAATGCGAAATTAAACGGTAACGGCAGAGCGAATGGCTTTCGATACAGGCCCCAGCACTTGGAGGGGCCTTTGGGAACTAATGAAAATGCACCGGGGCACGAGGATATGGATTTTACTAAGAGCTGTCATATTCTCACTCTGGGTACCTGAAGCTTCGGCGTTTCGCAAGCAATGCCATGGAAGCTCCACCACTAAAATGTGCCTGTTTTTTACACATGGTTGTCAGTAGATGTTTTTAAAAACTGAGAAATTACTCGCTAACGCTCTTTTTGTTCACCTGTAATATGCGAGGTGTACCAATTTTTGGGGTGGAATAAAATTATCATCCTGACCGAACAGGGAGTATCGGAAAAAGATACAGCCAGGTGAACGAAATGCACCAGCAGCCAAGGAAGGATTCAGCGTAGCCCACAAGCCGATGTCCACGCTTGGGTTGCTCATACCCCGCCCAAAAGATCGCCCTCCGAAAGAAAATACGCCGGGCGTAGTTTATAAGATCCCTTGTGCAGACTGTCCAGCCAGTTACATCGGCGAGACAAAGAACTGTAATCAAAGAATACGCCAGCAAAAAAACGACGCTCGGAGGCTCGACCACGAGCGAAGCGCACTCGCGGAGCACTGCAAAGTCAAAGACCACCGCATTGATTTCGACAACACCAGCATATCGTCGCAGAGGCTAACAACCGACATAGGCTTTTCATCGAGTCCTGGCACATTCAAACGACGCTAGAAAATATAAATATGTGCCTTGGCTCTTTACAAACAGTGTATGTAAACGGGCTTCGCCATGTCCATGAAAAAAGAAGCAGGAGAAATGCGCCACATCCCTGAAAGACGAACACCGGAAAAAGCTGCTCCTCAACGGCAACAGTCGCCCCTGACGGACCAAGTCGGTTCGAAACGTATGACTCCTACATGTTTAGGACCTGGTTGGTTGCCGTACTTTGATTATAAATACACATACATGACATAAAAAAAAAATTTAAAATTACTAGCTCAAATATATTAATAAAAATCATTCTACATAAATATTTCTAAATAAGAATATCCAAACATATATATAAATAGTTATTCATTGTCTATTCTAACATATTGATATTTTTCAGCCAAGAACATCAACTCAAAAACCAGAAGACCTAAAAAACGAACAAAAAAGAGCAACAGTTGAACAAACAAAAAAGCAAGAATTAACAAAAACAAAAATAGAAACCTGGATAAAACTGGACTGAAGGAGGACCCACCAGGCCCGACACCTTTCGCATCGCCTCATCCCGCCGCTCCTGGCGAAGGTGTTAAGGTATATATATATATATATATATTGTAAGACTTGAGAAGGGCTGATTTAATGGGGTGATAGTTGACTGAACGATGGCGGTCTCGGGCGAACTGACTTCTTCTTCCACTTCCTTCACAACAGTTACTCCCCCGTGCAGAAAGTGCCGGAATCTGGCGTTAGGGTGCAGGACGGTGGTAACACTTGAGGCGTGCAACATGAACGATGTCAGTTTGTTTTGAGCGATGATCAGAATGTGGTGAAACCGGGGCGACCTCGTAGTTGGTCGCGGAGATTCGGCGAAGTATTTGGTATGGCCCCTTGAACTTTTTGAGCAGCTTATCGCACTTGCCTGGCACTCGAGACGGTGTCCATAAGATTACCTCTTCACCCACTGTGTACTCAACTGGAGTATGAGTGTCGGAATAGCGGAGAACTTGCTCTTGTTGACACCTTAATGTGTAAATGCGGGATAGTTGGCGAGCTTCTTCCGCACGACATAATATATCTTCAGCGTAACTATCTAGGCGTGTGTCATCAAGCTAGGGCAAGAGAGTGTCCATCGTTGACAGGGGTTCACGTGCGTGTAAGAGATAATATGGAGAATAATTGGTGGTAGCTTGGCGACCGGTGTTGTATGCGTATGTGACGTAGGGCAGAATGGTGTCCCAATTGTCGTGGTCCTCTGCGATGTACATAGAGATCATGTCGGTCAATGTATGATTTAGGCGTTCGACGAGGCCGTTTGTTTGAGGGTGGTAAGCGCTTGTGATATGATGGACAGTGCTCGTGAGGCCGCAAAGCTCATTGAGGACTTTTGCGACAAAGGGAGTGCCGCGGTCGGTAATTATGGCTTGCGGAGCTCCGTGCCGTAGCAGGATGGAGTGCAGGAAGAAGTCAGCGACTTCAGAGGCTGTAGCGGCTGTCACTGCTTTAGTTTCAGCGCATCGGGTAAAGTAGTCGGTGGCCACTATTATCCATCGGTGGTTCTGTGCCGAGCAGGGAGAAGGGCCTAAGAAATCGATACCAAGGCGTTCAAAGGAATGATTTGGTGGGGGAATGGGTCTCAGGACTCCAGCAGGCTTGGTCGATGTTTTTTTTCTTCGTTTGGCACTGGTGGCATGCCCTGACATATTTGTTAATTGAGCGGTGCATACCATTTCAGAAGTATTTTGTGCGTGTTCTGAAGTACGTCTTGGCGAATCTTAGATGACCAGAGGTTATCGTCATTTGCTTTTATGATTTCTTTTTGGAGACGGCGGGGGACGACGAGTAGAGAGGGTCGTCCTTGTAGCTCATAAATTCTTCTGTAGAGGACGCCGTTTTGAAGTTGGAAGAGCCGGGCGCGACGCTTGATGCGTGGGGTGGTGGAAGGCATGCTGATTCCTTGAAGATAGTGAATTAGTGGTCTTAGTGCACCATCTTCCAGCTGACAGGAGTGTATATCGATGCTATTTAGCGTGGCAGTGGCAGTGGTATCGAGTGTAGAAGGATGCTTCGGACCAGGTGTGTTAGAAAGAAGTGGGCATCGGGATAAGCTGTCAGCATCAAGATGTTTCCTGCCTGATTTGTATACAACTGTAAAATCGAATTCCTGCAGTTTCAGGGACCATCGGCCAAGTCGTCCCGAGGGATCCTTGAGAGTAGCTAACCAGCAAAGTGCGTGGTGACCTGTTACTATCCGGAAGGAAGAGCCATAGAGGTATGGCCGAAACTTTGAGAATGCCCAAATGACGGCCAAGCACTCTTTTTCTGTGGTAAAAAAGTTTCTTTCAGACTTGGTAAGAGTACGGCTTGCATATGCGATGACGCGCTGCGTGTCGTTGATGACCTGAGCGAAGACAGCCCCGATGCCATGGCCGCTGGCGTCTGTTCTTATTTCAGTATCCGCACCTTCAATGAAATGACCGAGGATAGGAGCGGATGTTAGAGTTTTCTTGAGTGTGGCAAAAGAATCTTGCTGGGCCAGAGTCCAGTTGAAGCGAACCCCACGACGGAGCAGCTGGTTAAGTAGTTCGGCAATATCTGAGAAAGCCCGTATAAACTTGCGAAAATATGTGCATAAACTCAGAAATATCTGCACATCTTTTACTTTTTTCGGGACTGGAAATTCGGATACTGCCTGTATTTTTTAAGGATCCGAGCGTACTCCCTCAAAATTTACGAGATGGCTCAAAACACGAATTTCGCGGGCGCCAAAAGAGCACTTCTTGGAGTTTAGTTGCAACCCAGCAGCGCGGAAGCAGTCAAGGACCTGACGGAGCTTCTGTAAGTGGTCGGTGAACGTGGTTGAAAAGACGACATCATCATCAAGATAACACAAGCATATGTTCCACGTTAGTCCTCTCAGCAAGGAGTCCATCATGCGCTCGAAGGTTGCAGGCGCATTACAAAGGCCGAAAGGCATTACGGTGAATTGGTAAAGACCTTGGGATGTGAAAAAAGCAGTCTTGGGTTTATCGGTATCGGCAAGCGGAATTTGCCAATAGCCACTGCGCAGGTCCATTGATGAGAAATAAGAGGAGCCTTGTAGAGTATCGAGCGTGTCATCAATTCTGGGTAGCGGATAGAAATCCTTTCGGGTGACTTTGTTGAGTTTGCGATGATCGGCACAAAAGCGCCAGGAGCCGTCTTTCTTTTTCACTAGCACAACCGGAGAGGACCACGGGCTGGATGATGGCTCAATAACGTTTTTCTTAAGCATGTCATCGATCTGTTGTTGAATGATTCGACGTTCAGCGGCGGCAACCCTGTATGGTCTACTCCGAACGGGTGGTAAGTCACCAGTGTCAATCTGATGCTGTACAATTGGTGTACGTGGCAGTGTATCAGTGCCGAAGTCAAACGTGTCACAGTACTCCGTAAGGAGTTGAGCTAAACTTCTCTGTTCTTGTGTCGCCAGGTTCGAGTCTATCGTGCTTGCGATTTGTTGGGAGAAATCGGTGGAGATCATTGGAGCAGGACTTAATATTGTGTTAGACAGCGTCGTGAAATTGTCTTCTGTATGGGCGTTGAAGTTAGCAATACGGCTATGACAAGGAAGTATTTGGAGCTGGAACGAGGCGTTAGTGATCCATACATGAAGTTTGTCCTTTTGTTACTGATGCAAGAGAATAGGGAATTACAACACCCTTTTGGACAAAACTAGTGGCAAGTGGCTCGATAAGACCGAATGATATTTCGAGAGCCTTGCTTGGGATAAGGACAGCTGCAACGGCTGTCTTCGGTGGTAGGACTAAATCCAATTCAAGTTGGAGAAGCAGCGAGAGTCGAATTGAAGGGAGGGTGGGTATAGTCAGAATCCGTCAGGTGAAGTTCACGGCTAGCACAATTAATAAATGCGTCAGCGGACGACAAAAAGTCTCATCCTAGGATAACGTCGGCGATGCAGCTGCTGAGCACTGTAAATATTACGGTGTGATTACTTTGACCAATGCGTATAGGAAGGGTACAATAACCAAGCGGTTGAACAAGGTCACCATTTGCCATACGCAGCAAGTGTCCGACGGTTGGAGGAGTGAGCACCCGATGCAAGTGAGATCGAACACGCTCTGATAAACACTACTTTGAAGCTCCCGTGTCGACTAACGCGTTAATATTGTGTCCTCCAATTCCCACTGTAATAGTCGACAGTGTTACGGCAGGAGGATTTGCGGCGTATCGAGTAAGTGCAGCCGAACCTCCGGTGTCGATGCAGGCTGCTCTCTTCAGTTTGACGGCGGCGAAGTCGATGGTGCGGCGTCGTTGAGGGGTGATATAGAGCGGCGACGAACTGGATACGGGGACAAGGATCGGCCACGGTGGTTCTGGGATGTGAAGATGGGACTCTGGGAGCGGCGGGTGGAAGGACGGTCGTTGTCTTTATAGGTTGGTGAACGGCGTGTTGGGAAGCGAGGGAGCGTAGGGCCGTGGGTGGTTCGGCTTTCCGGAAATACGGCGCTGTCGTCACGACAGTGCGGAGAGTATGGCCGAATGTAGAACGGTGGTAGCCAGCGTCATGCAGCCGCCGACGGCAGTAGCGCAGAATATGGCCAGGTGTATGACAATATACATATAGGTTGCTGGTCCTCGGTCCTCCAGATGATTGTTCTGCGACGCGGTTGATTTCGTTGAGCTGACGGGTGCGTAGTGGGGAACGTCTGGTAGGCGCAGAGCGAGGTGACTGTGGGTGCCGCTGGTGAGTAAGCAGATGACGTGGTCGTCAAGGGGTGCAATGCAGCACGCATCTCGTTCTGGATCGTAGTTCGAAGACTTTGGAGTTTTCCGTGGAACTGCAGACCATCGTGAGCTGTCCGTAGCTGTGCCTTGAATTCTTGCAGCTCTTCGTGAATAATGGTGCGTGTCAAGGTAGTGAGACTGTTGTTCATTGGAATGCTGTGGGCCACTTCGGCAAGGCGGTCAAAAGGGCGTTTTAAAGTTCGTGCGCCGTCGAGTTCTTCGTATTTCCTGTATTCTGCAACAAGGTAGTGCGGTTTTTCGGAAAGCCGTAAAATGCTTCGCGTGCCTTCTATAGATCTGCAGTTTGTTGATTTAGTGCTTTTTGATGATGCTGAGCAAATTTCTAATTGAAACCATGCCCTTAAACACAATATTAAAAAAGTTAATTACGCAAAAATAATTAACAATCTAATTATTCCGGACTTTAATAATTTTCCTAAATAGGCCCCTGGCCCAGGACCAACACGACACAATTTTTTTTTTTTTTTTGTTGCGACGCGTAGTTTTCGCAATATCGAACTTGACCACATTTCGTGAAACACCCTATATATATATATATTGAGGGAGATAAACGGTGATTTAATGGCATAGATGATTCGCTGCCATACACTGACTATAGACGATTGCAAGCAGGGCGACTGGCCGCCGCCATGTCTCTACTCGTGCGGACAGCCCTGCAATTGCAAGCTCGCCAAGCAGCTCACGCGCACAACTGCACGTGCTGCACGCATGGGCACCCAGCAACCGCCGGCCCCTGCTTGCAATGGTCTATACCGACCTTAACTGCCAGAAGCAACCGCCCGCAGTTGTAGCGCCGCCTGGCCGATGGTCTGCCGATGTCATGATTCAGTGTTCTAGCATTAGATTCGGTGTTAGGGAGGTCAGGGCATTGCAAGCTGTCGCCAAAGCGACTAAGTAGCGGAAAAGCATTTCTGTGACATATGGCTTGCCGCTAACTGGCCACCCTGTTTTAAGACACTGGCCAATGTTGCAGACCTTTTTTGGAAAGTCCTATCCTTCGAACCGAGACAAGTGTGCGCGCTTGACGATGCTCTCTCGGCCACCTCGTCGTCTTCTATCCAACACTTCCTCCGGCGGTAGAAGGGGGGCCGGCCACCGGCATTGGCGTCTTCAGGCGTAGGGTGCATGGTAACGTTTTATTTGTTATATATGAACAATATCACGTGATTTGGTGCTATGATCTCGGGGAGGTGCAACGGGCTCTACTTCGTAGGAGGTAGAAGTGAAGCGGCAAAGTGTACGAAATGGGCCGACGTATTTGTGGAGCAACTTTTCGCATTTTCCTTGCTTACGAATTGGTGTAGCGAGAATAACTTAGTCGCCAACTTCGTACGTGGTGTCGTTGTGAGTCTCTTCGTGACGAAGCTGTTGTTGCTGCTGAGATTGAAGGGTTTGGAGACGTGCGAGTCTAGCATCGTCGGCGCGGCCGGCAACCTAAGAAGGATAAGATGACATCGGAGATTCAGGCAGAAGGGGCATGCAATACAGTGTCAAGAGTGGTGGCGGGTTGATGGGCAAATAGGAGATAATACGGCGAGAATCCTTCGTGGCCTGACGAGCGGTGTTGTAGGCGAAAGTAACGTATGGAACAATAATGTTCCATTGTGTTTGATTTTCTGCAACGTATATGGACATTATTCGTGACAGCGCGCGGTTGAATCGTTCTGTTGGCCCATTGGTTTGCGGGTGATAGGCGCTGGTTAGTTTGTGAACTGTGTTGCATAGGCGGAGAAGTTCGTCGAGAAGTTTAGCAAGAAATGGGGTGCCCCGATCACTTATTATTGCCTGAGGAGCTCCATCGTAAGAGGATCTGGTGCAGAAAAAAGTTCGCAGCCTCTTGCGCTGTGGCGGCTGGGACGCAAGCTGTCTCGGCGTACCGGGTTAAGTAATTCACGGCGACAATTCTGCGCCGGTTATTGCTTGCAAACATGGGGAAGGGACCCAAGAAGTCAATTCCAATTTTTTGGAATGATCGATCGGGCAGTGTAATAGATTGAAGGGGGCCGGATGACTGCGTGGTGCGTGTCTTGTGCATCTAACAGGGGCAGCATGTCCGAATGTACTTATTGATAGTGCGATACATGCCTTGCCAAAAGTAGCCTGCACGTACCCGGATGTAGGTTTTTGCAAAGCCAAGGTGGGGGTTTTGAAATAGGGTCGTCGTGGTGAGCTCGCACAAGGTCTTGTTGGAGGTTTCGTGGAACAACGAGCAGCCAGGTCCGTCCATGTGGCTCGTAGTTTCTTCTTATAGGATCCCATCGCGAAGAGTGAAGAGGCCAGCTCGGTGTTGTGTACGCTTTGTGGCGGAACCAGGGATCCTCATCAAGCAATCAATTAAAGGTTTCAAAGTGGGATCAGATGCTTGGACAGCTGCGATATCGATAGTATCCAGTACAGTGGTAGGAGACACGGGGCCACTAGGAGCTTCAGGCGAAGTGTCGCAGGGCAGCGGACAACGTGAAAGGCCATCTGCATCAAGATGCCGCTTTCCGGATTTGTATAAAACAGTGAAACTGTAATCCTGAAGCTTCAGCGACCAGCGTTCAAGACGGCCAGTGGGATCTTTAAGGCTCGCAAGCCAGCAAAGGGCGTAATGGTTGGTAACAATTTTAAAGTGTGTGCCATATAGGTACGGTCTAAATTTCAAGATTGCCCAAATGAGCGCTAAGCATTGACGTTCTGTGATACTGTAATTTCGCTCACACTTGCTGAGAGTTCGGCTGGCGTACGGAATAACGCGAGGACTGCCATTTACATTCTGGGCAAGGACAGCTCTGGTACCATACACACTAGCGTCCGTTCAAATGTCTGTCTCAGCCCCCTGTACAAAATGGCCGAGAATTCGAACCGATATCAAGGCATGTTTCAGAGTCTGGAATGCTGCTGTTTTCGTTGAGCCCCATAGAAATGTGACGCCGTTCTTTCAGCAGCACGTTAAGGGGTTCGACGAGATCCTAGAAACAGGGTATAAATTTGCGGAAGTAGATGCAAAGTCCAAGAAAAGCCCGGATATCTGTTTGGTTTTGGGGTATGGGGAAGTCGGAGATAGCTTGAACTTTGCCTGGGTCTGGGTGAATCCCGTCGGAACTGACAAGGTGGCCCAGCACTTTGAGTTTCTGAACTCCAAACTTGCAGTTTTTTTAGTTCAAATTCAAATTAGCGACACGAAAGCTGTTTAGGACCTGGCGGAGACGGTGTAGGTGGTCTGAGAACGTTGCGGAAAAAACGATGACGTCGTCGATTTAGCAGAGGCAGGTGTTCCAGGTTAGGCCGCGAAGTATTGTGTCCATCATTCGTTCAAACGTCGCTGGAGCATTACATAGCCCGATGGGCATCGCATTAAATCAAAAAGACCGTCCGGGTGACAAATGCAGTCTTCGGCTTATCCGTTTCAGCAACCGGGATTTGCCAATAACCGCTACGTAGGTCGAATGAAGAAAAGAAGGACGAGCCTTGAAGCGCATCCAGCATATTATCTATGCGAGGGAGCGGATAAACGTCCTTTTAGTGACCTTGTTCAGGTGCCGGTAGTCAATACAGAAACGCCACAAGCCGTCTTTTTTTTCTTTTTTTTTCACCAGAATTGGAGGAGACGACCAAGAGCTTGTTGAGGGTTGTATAATGTTGCTTTTTAGCATATCGGTAACGTGGTAGCTTGGATCACTTTACGTTCTGCAAGGGATATACGATATGGACGGCTCTTTGTACGAGATGCCTGACCTGTATCGATCTGATGGTGCACTTCCGATGTCTTTTAAAGCGCCGATTGGTTGAAGTTAAATAAATCACTATATGTCTCCAGAAGATCAATCAGATCGTTCCGTTGGTCCGCATGCAATTTAGTGTCAATCATCTGCGTTGTTAGGGCGGTGAAGCACACATTCTTTGAAATTGATGGCGGGATAGGAATGGAATTGTCATTTAACAATGTACTGTAAATTTCATGCTGGTAAGTTCGACTGATCGCGATTGCAGCTCCTCTTGGTAAAATAATTGGAATGGCGGAAGCATTTGTAAGGTACAAATTAACGTGGTTTCCAATGGCGGCTACAGTAGAGAAGGGTACAAGCAAGCCCTTCAGCGTGATGCTGGTAGCTAGTGGTTCAACAAGTTCATGTCTTGGAGATGCAAATTGGACGCGAGTGTTATGGCACAAGCAGTCAATGGAGGCAGGTTTATGTCAGTTGTAGTTCGGAGGAGAACGGGATGCGAGTCAGGATAATCTTTGTTATCAGAACAGTTCAAGTGGAGCTGACGCTCGCCGCAGTCGATTATGGTATCCGCTGATGCCAAGAAGTCCCAGCCTAGTATTACATCGGCCAGGCAGCTGGAGAGAACCGTCAAGATTACATGTAACGATTTGCACCAATAATTACGGAGAAGGTTGAACAGCCGAGAGGTTGAACCAATTCTCCATTCCCCGTACGCAAGTAGCGTCCGGGTGCTGGCGCCAATACTTTCCGCAAACGTCGGCGAAACTCTCAGAATATGCATGATTTGGCGGCAAAGTGTCGACGAGTGCTATGAGCTTTTGTCCACTAATTTCAACAGCAACGGTAGTTGGGCCATCAGTCGGAGGGTTTATATAGCAATTTGTTACTGCAGCCTGACCTTCTGGGGCGACGCAGGCTGCTGGCTTCAGTTTGACGTCTGCTTGGTTGAAGCGGCGACGTTGAGGGGCGACACCGAACGCCGTCTTCGAGGAGACGAAGATCGGCTTCGGCGGCTGTCGCGAAGTGAGAAGGGGTGCGTGCATTTTCAGTGTGAGTGAGTTTACTTTTGCGCTTCTCCTACAATATGAATATCCAACTCGCCCAAGCATCCATTCTATGAGAAGGGGGCTTGACTTTGAGGCTGGTTGTCAAAGGGGCGAGCGTCGTCATCGGTAAACTTGCGTGGGCGAGGTACAGGGAAGTGTCTATACTCGTTGGCATTCGATTGTCGGCAGCAATATCAGGCGAAATGACCGGGTGCGCAACAGTAGAAACAGATGGGCTTGTGGTGTTCAGTCCTCCAAATGTCGCATTTTCGGCGAGGGGTGTGTGGTCGCGACGTGAGGGAGGGTTGAGGCGATAGGTAGAAGGGCTGCGGGTCGTGTGGCATTGAGCATGCAGGTGTGGGCGGCGCAGAGCTGCATGTCGGGGTCGCTGGTGTAAATGAACCCAACGCAGCGCGGAGCTCGTCCTGCACAACTTTCTGCACGCTGTGCATTTGGGGACGAGGTGTGGGAATGTCGGCAGACGCACGGAAGTGGTCTAAAAATGATCGCAATTCTTCGCGAATTATATTGCGAATCAGCGTCGGTAGGTCAAGATTAGAAAAAATTGACCGCATCTCCACGTGGTGAATGATGTTGCTTGGGGCGAAGCTCTGGTGGTGCTTGTCTGCGTAGACGCCGAGCCGCAGCATGCCGAGCCTTTTCATTCATGTCAGTAGGAGAATGTGTGGTTTTCTTCTTTCTCTTTTTTTAAGCAGACAGATGGGATGGCATCTCAGAACCCCCTACTCTTTTTTTTTCTTCTTTTTCTTTGAGCCTTTTCATTCATGTCAGTAGGAGAATGTGAGGTTTTCTTCTTTTCTCTTTTTTTTCTTCTTTTTCTTTTTTCATAATATTTTTCATCTTTTTTTTTCCAATTTTTTTTTGCCCTACACGAGCACGTGAGCATGTGCTCACGTGCTCGTGAGCACGTGATCTCACGAGCAGAAGCACGAGCACCCGACGCCGGCCTACGGCGGACAGCGGACGGCGGACGGACATGGCCAGCCCCTAAGGAGCTTCGCCCCTAAAAGAGGCAATAGATACCTCTGGTAGGAGATCGAAAGGAGGCTTTAAGATGCGCGCGCTCTGTAGCTCCTCATATGTCTTGCACCCGGTGATGAGTTGTTGAACCTTCCTAGGCGATTTGGGTGCGACAATGGCGAAGAGGTCTTGTGAAAGCCCCTTGAACAGGTGCCGGGTGCGATCTTCCTCTGTCATTTGAGGATCGACTCTTTAATGTACGAATCGCGACTTGTAGGTATATGTTTAATTAAACTGTCTACATATCCTGATATTGGTGCGGTTACTGTACTTATTCCGGATATGATTGGGCGCCCTGGGTTACCAGGTTTGTGAATATTAGGGAGCATGTAGATGCTCCCTAATATTCATTTATTAGGGAGCATGTAGGGAGCATTCATTATTAGGGAGCATTCATTTATTAGGGAGCATGTAGATGCTCCCTAATAAATGAAACAGAGTTGTGGCATGAGCAAGGTCTTGGCATACTGTGGGTGTATGGAAATATGCTGCCCAATGTTAATGAAACTCATTTGCCATTTCAGCTCCTGGAGGTCCTGGGACGGATCTCCAGTAACCTCGACAGGAGGGCCTCGGGGCTCGAAAACACCCACAGCACCCTGGTCCAACTGCACCTCCTGCTGGCCAGCAGGGCGCTGGAGCAACCCGCAGCCCCGGCCCACCCCGCAGCCCCGGCCCACCCCGCAGCCCCGGCCCACCCCGCAGCCCCGGCCCACCCCGCAGCCCTGGCCCACCCCGCAGCCCCGGCCCACCCCACAGCCCCGGCCCACCCCGCTCCTCCGGCCGCAGCCCTTTCCGCAGCCCTGGCCGCAGCCCTGGCTGCAGCGCTGAACCCCGCGGCCCCGGCCCACCCCGCTCCTCCGGCCGCAGCCCTGAACCCCGCAGCCCTGGCCGCAGCGCTGGCCGCAGCCCTGGCCACAGCCCCCCCCCCCCCCCCCCCCCGACACCGAACTTTAAATTTATTTACTTATTTATTTACACATGCCAAGCCGGCCGTTTAATTTTGCTGCTTTTTATTTACTTATTTATTTACACATGCCAAGCCGGCTGTTTAATTTTGCTGCCTTTTATTTACTTATTTATTTCTTACACATGCCAAGCCGGCTGTTTAAGTTTGCTGCCTTTGAGATTGGTGCAATAGTCAGATTACAGCAATCGCCAAGAGCTGGGTTTGTCCATTTTCCTTGGCTAAGACCTGTGAAACAAGTAGAAAATATTGGCTGGGCAACAGACGGATTTATGCTCAAGCAAGCCATGTCTCGTGTTTGACGAACAGCGACACGTTAACAGTGAAGTGGAAGCTTCTCCCACCTCTTTGCACTTTAGCAGAGCGAACAGTGGAGAGGAAGCAAGCTCCCCTCCAGCCTTTGCTCTGCTGAAGTGGGAACAGGTGGGACGAGCCTCCACTTCATTCTTAACCCGTGGCTAACTATAGGAAGTGTTCTTTCATTCCTGTCCGGTGTCAAGAAATTTTTCATTGAGAACTTAAGAGGCCTGCAGTCTAGTCATGAGTTGCAATAGCAGCTACATTTATTTTGTCTTACCTAAGCAAGGAACTTGGCCTTTATGCTTTTTATGTGTATCATTGTCATATGTCTGACGAAATGCAATCTAGAGACTATGTGCTTCATAGTGTCCTTTAAACATGTGATATATTTCTTCAGAATGACCCAGTGTTTATACGGTGCATATCTAGTCAGAAATAATATTTTTATCTTTCGAGAATTGGCTATTGCTGCGCTCAAATAAGAATGTTTAGAGCAACATCTGTGATACTTCTTTCAGAGTGGTCCAGTGTTTATATGGTGGTATGCTAGTCGAAGACTTTTTTGTGTCCTTTCGAGATTTAACTATTGTGCTCAAATAAGACGAGAATGTTCAACAAAACATCTGTGATATATACTTCAGATTGCCCATTTTTACATGGCTCCAGTCTATGCTCAGTTTTACTTCCGAGAAATAAATAATACCGTCCATGTTATCACACTTTTATTTATGAAATTACAAGTTTTTCTTTAAGAAATAAAGCAATTTTCAAAACAAACTACCTGTGCACTGTCTTGAGATAACACAATCACCTAACTTTGATGAAGTGCCATAAAAGAGATAGTAAAATGGAGCAGAAGGCACGACGCTTTAAGGCATTCGTAAAATGAAACAATGCTTACGACAACAATATCCCTGATTCAATCAACAACTAAGAAATCAAACTCTGCAAAAGCAAAAATTTCTTTCTAGAGGTAGTCAGAATTAATTCTCAGTTCTTCGCAGGGGCAAGCCAGATGACCTGTTGGTCTGGCAACTAAACCTTTTCTGTCACTGTCCACTGCGTCTCATGCCTTCTGCTCATAAAATAAAAAAGGCTGTATCGATATCACCGCGATGCACTCGACATGTATCCGGAGGCAGCACGCTGGCTGTGCGACGAACTTCACAAGGTGTAGGAGCTGAAGAGAGTGCGTAGCTTATGGACGGCCATGACTGTGGAGCAGGAAGCGCACTGTGCACTTTACGGCTTCCACGGGGAGGGCTTCACTGAGGGCAAGGATGCTGACGGGGTCCTTGGTGGTCAGGACCTCAGTCGTGGTGGCGAGAGGTTCCCCGTCGCCGGCGGCGTCCATGCTGGGCACCACCCTGGCGAGGGCGCTGAGGGGCTTCCCGACGGTGTCCCTGGTGGTCGGGACCACCGTCGTGGCGGCAGACTCCTTGCGTGTGGCGCTCCGCACGGGCACGTCTGCGGCGGGTTCCTAACCGGGCGACAAGGCGCTGCCTCAGCGCCTTTCCCCTGTCCGAGAGGCCGACCGGAAGGCCGACCGGAGGGCCGGCAGGAGCCAGCCTCTCGGGAGCCAACGCTGACCCCTCCGAGCTCGGCTCAGAACCGTCCGAGCTCGGCTCAGACTCCAACTCTGACACTTCAGGGTCGGAGTCTGACTCCGGTTCTGGCTCGTTCGATGCAAGGCAGATGTTGTGAAGCACTGTACATGCCGAAATAACGGCAGTGGCTGTTGAAGGGTGGTAATACAAAGCCCGGTGCCTTTGCAGACACCGGAATCTGTTTTTCAACAGCCCGATGCAGCGCTCCACAACAGACCTGACCGAGGAATGCGCCTTATTAAACCGGCCGCTAGGGGTGGAGGTCGCGTGGTTCCCGGGGACAGGGGTGATGAGCCAAGGCTCCAAGGGGTAGCCGCTGTCACCTGCACATGTTGAGGACGGAACATATTACATTCTTTTCTTTTTAAAATGAAAGGTAAGAAAACAGCAAAAAAGCTGTTTGCAACTATGTCAATTATAATGTAGCTTAAGTGTGACTTAAACGTTTGTTAATATTTCTGGACTACAGTATCAGCTTACATTATGAATAATTAGCACCAGCTTGCCTACACACTCCCTGTTATTTCATGCAACTATGTGTTTTCCTGGTGGGTCATATGGGATTTGTGCTCGATTCCTTAGGGGTGCTGTGTTGTATGCAAGTGCATTTTTAGGCCCTGGCATCTGACAGACAAAAGCTAATGCTTTGTTGCTTTTGGGAGTGTGGCTGTGACCTCAGGCACAGGCAAAGCAGAACATGCTGGCCTTGTCTTTGGCGAGCAGGGGGATAAGGTGCCAGTTCGACGAGCCCGGCCCTCTCTCCTAATCCTCGGAGGAGTTGGAGATGGGGAAGAGAGAGCGGGTGGCCAGATTGGAAGGGGGTCAGCTCCTGCCGGGACACGGAGGGTCTAATAGGAGGAGCTAGGCAGACCGAAGAAGAAGGGTCAGGGAAAAGAACCCATAGCGTGGGACAGAGACGACCCGAGGACAGATTCGGCGAGCCCCAAGTGGCCAAGGAGGAATGGATCCCACTCCGGACAGACTGACGACCTTCAAAGCGACCAGGCGAGCCCCCAGGGATCAGCGAAAGAGCTCCAACTTCATGCAAAGTGCCTGCCTTCAGACTGACTCAACGAGCTTTAAACCAACCAGCAAGAGAGTACAGGCAGACAGTAACAGAGAGTGGGCCGAACCGGACAGCGACTTGCACTGCGGTCGCATGCCTTGCGCGGTCTATCACTGTCATGAGATTGGTGTAGTGTGGTTTTCGTAGCCTGCAGAGTGTGAGAGTTATGTGGACATAAACAGAGATTAATGGCCAAACTTTGGGTGTTGTCTCACTTCAAGAAGTTCCAGCAACTGTGTCTGTGTGCCTCACAACAAGCACAGTTTGTGTGGTACTGTGGCTTTCAAGCAGTGGTAGCCACCGTGTGCGTAAGGAATGAATTCAGTATGCTCACCAAGCAGGAACCGGCCGTCGCGTGGCAGCTGCCCTTGCTCAAGTCGGTTTCGGAGCCACGAAAATTGCCACACGAAGGAGTTGTGCACCGACCCAGGGTACCGTGGGTCGATGCACATTACCCGGCAGTCGGCGTCACACACCTGAAAGTGAGAGAGATATCGACATGTAATCACCTGAATCCACAAGTAGTAGATTGTACTTATGGTTCACAAAGCAGTCGCAATTCCAGAACCTTTCAAGTTATTTTGTCTGACACTTGCATGTCAACACACCTTCCTGGATGCAAGGTACAAACACCTTCAAACGAATTTTTTTTTCATTTTATTTTGCTTGCACGTTTTAACAGACAAGCATTATTTTTGGGAGAAGCGTCTCACGGCTCACATGCTACGTAGAGATGCTCGCGCAGTCGTGAGACCCCACAGCCCGCAGTCATAAAACGGCATATTTACACCGTATCGGCGTTACGTTTTTTTTTTTTTTTTTTTCTACACATTTGGGACGCGTTTTGACTATAACGTAACATGAGTGTACTAACCACCATCACGTTGAGGGCGTAGAAGTATTTTCGGCACCAGTATGCCGCCTTCGTGACGGTGGGGTCGTTCTTGGACGGGCCGACGATGGAGATCATGGTCCCGTCCACGCAACCGATGACGCCGGGTATCCTGCCGAGCAGCTTGAAGCCCCTCTCCGCGTCGAACCTCTCGCTCGGCGTCTCGGGGAAGTGAATCCAGCCACGCTGGACCCCGAGACGACGCACGATAGCGACGGACACGGCGCGGACCGCAACGCTGACGGTCTTTTGGTCCCGCGCTACGTGTTCGTCGCTCGCCACCATGCCTTGGAAGCTCCCCGTGGCGTAGAAGCGCAGTGCACACAACACTTGAAGCTCCACAGTCATGACCGTCCACGAGGTACGCACTCTCCTCAACTCCGGTTCCTCGCGAAGTTCGTCGCACAACCACCGCACCACGTTCTTCGGCAGGCGGTACTGCTTGCGGAAAATCTCCTCCGGGAGTTCGAATGCATCGCGGTGTTCACGATACAGCCTTTCGGGCGAAAAAAAAAAAGCTCTATTAAAGAAAAAGTCGAGTTAACGAGACGGCGACGCCTCGCCGCCGAAAACATGCTGCCAATGACACCTACTTCCGAGCAAGTACCTTTTGAAACGTACTCGGTACAAAGTGAAACGTCACTTTGTTGTCACGTCCGGTTGCCGACTCCGCCCAGTTTTGCCGACTCCGCCTACATTTTTCTAGGGAAATTACGTCGCTTTTGCTTTCAACCAATCAGACGTGATGACGTCACTTCCGTGTACTTTTAAAAGGAACATGTACAATGTCCAACCTAGCCATCCTGGGGTGCTATGTTGCGCTTTTTGGACGCCCAGGAGACTTGGGAGAAGGAAGTGACGTCAACGACTAGAGCAAACGCAGATTGGATGTTGACAGAAGCAAACACAATCAACATCCAATCTGCATTTGCTGCGTTGTTGACGTCACTTCCTTCTCCCTAGTCTCCTGGGAGTCCAAAAAGCGCTACATAGCCCCCTGGGCTCTCTGGACTGGCGTTGTGGGACCTGGGACTCTCGAGGTGCCTGGGTTCCTCTGATGGGGCCATCCTGGTCCAGTTGGTGGTGGCGGCGACGAAGGCCGGACTCCGGCCGAAACGTAGAAGAATAAATCGTTCGACAATAAATTCCCCGTGGATATTGCAGGCTCGTTCCGACAAATGGTTGCGCTTCTCTCCTTCCTTCATTTGGCATTTATTACAACTAAACAAACCAATTTGGCTTTACATTCAATTTTGTTTTTTAATTATTAATCGGCTTAAACTTGTAATACCTCGTGTGGCACAGGTTTCAGAGAACTTTATTTTTCAATTTTGTTCTATGCGCACCGAGTTCGGCCAACACCTCCTAGAAGAGAAGGCCGTAGCGCTCTTCTCGTGACGGCGCAAAGGAAGGCCATCGGGGGCGCGCGTCGAAGCGACGGCAACGCGCGTGGATCGACCGTCGTAACGCGCTTTTAGTCACATACGTGTGTCTTATTAGCTAAAATGAAAGCTGCACATAGCAACGGGTCTAGAAAATATTTTATTACACGGGCAAAATATTACACCGCTAGATAATTGGTACGAAATGGCACGAAGTAGGCGTATAAGAGAAACCATTGAGTCACACAATTATTGCTGTAGGAATGCATATTTTTGCACAGAAATACTTTGACAAAAGGGCGAGACACGCAGTGATTGGACACAGCAAAACAGATCACAGTTGAAAACAAGGTAGACGTAGTCAACGCGGACACGGCTAGGCAAGGGTCACTTACGATCATGTAAGCAATGTTATCGTGTGCAGTCACTGAATTCTTGCATCATACCCCGGCCACATGGCAAAAGTAATGTAATTTCGATCGAATGACATTATGGGGTCAACAAATCAGCTTGTGACGCTCGTATAAGACCGCGAGTTGATTAAGTCCTATATCATTTAGTAAAAATATATTAACTTTTCCGTGTGGCAGGAGTACTCAACTTACTATTTACAGTCAACTAATTTACTTTTCCCTATGGACTCAAGTTGCCTTAGAACAAAATATAACTTATTTTGTATATAATAATACTATAACCTTAATACAGTTAAGATTCTAGTATAAACGCGGTAAAGGCAATAAAATAGCATAAGTATAAATAAACACATAAGCACAAACGCACTTTGTATAATTACACAAACTTGTTATTCACCTTCCAGTGAAAACTAGAATATTACCACGGATATTTACAAATGTCGACGCAACCGCACACGGATAACGACGAACAAGATGCCATTCTATCACGAAAAACAAAAACAAACAAAAAACAACCCGACTGCAGCAGTTTACTCGCGTCCCACATGACCATGAAAGCCCGTAAATGAGTTGTTCGTCACCTGTCGATCGTATCCATACGTCCCACAATGTCTGGCACGAAAACATTTGAACACGAACTTTAAGTCTCTCTCTGTCGAGAGAGAGGTCTATCGATAATCGACCAGTGCCATCGTTGGCTAGTTGCCACACATGTCACTCAAACCGTAGCAGGACTTGTTCCGCGAATCCAGGTAAATGCCGTAGTATCAAGCGAACACAAAAAAACTACCCGAAACTGCGGTGACGACCAAGAAACGACGGCAAGAAGGATCAAAAGAACCACACACACACACACACGAGAGCAGCGGCAGCAGTGGGGGAGGCTTAACGTCGTCGACCCATCTCTTGCTCGTGTGCGCTCCCAGCAGCGATGACTGGATTATTTTCGGTTCCCTTCCCTTCTGAAAGTCTCAGCGTTCCTTTTTAGACAGTCTAGACAGTCAGCAGCTCACACACAACGCAAACTTCCCAGAATCGGAGCCCGTACGAGGGAAGAAAACGTCGCAGCGGACCGGTTCATTCGAAAAGTGTGGGGAGCTGCGGGACTGCACGTAGTGCTGCGGTTACGGGGATAATCATAAATATAAAATTGGTACTTTCAACTTCAATAGCGCGTTGTATATTACGTTTATATTATATATATAATAACTTGTACAAGACTGCGCTTTTAATGTCGGATAAGCGCTCACGAACACCCCCGCGCCACTCGACAAGGAACGGTTTTTTTCACGTCGATGCCAGAAATTTTCTCACGTAGTTGCGCCATGGACTTCCTTCTCCGACATTGTGACGTAACCACTCGGAGCGCTACGGCCTTCTCTTCTAGGAGGTGTTGGTTCGGCGGTCAGTGCTGTGTGTCGGGCTGCTTGGGGCTTATCGTTGCGGCCTGTTGCCTCCCTCGTTGGGCCAGCGATCCGCACCCCGGAGCAAATCGGGGGGAGGGGGGGTGTAACGTTAAACAGCTTTCACCCTGCCGTGGCAGGGATCCAGCCGGTCATGCACTAGGCCGGGGGCTGTCCGAAGGCGTAAGGGTCTAGCGCACGGGGGGGGGGGGGGGGGGGGGGGGGAGGAGAGGGGAAGGATTGCGCCATACTCCTGGGGTTGACGCTGAGTCGGACATCTGGGTCCCGGAGCTGACCAGGCACAGGGTGGCTCGAGAGCTTCTTCGGGCGGCGGCGGCGGGCGGTACTGGAGCTCTGCCAGGAGCGTTCCGGTCCAGGTGCTCAAGGGTCTCGTAGGTGCGGCCACGCGCGTAGGGTCGGAATCTTTGGTGGCTCTGCTGTACGACCCGAGCAACCCTGTCCGACTCCGAAGTCGTTGGGCAGGCCCTGTCAGAGAGCTCCTGCATTACCCGAACGTATTCAACCTGGATCTCGTGCGGGTGCTAAGTCCGGCACTCCAGTTTTTGCTGGCATACCTCGGCAAACCTCACTCATGAGGGCCCTCACTCACCCTCACTCACCCTCATCTTCACAGGTGAGGTGAGGGTGACTAAGTTTCTGAACCAGGAAAATTCATGAGTGTGAGGGTGAGTGAGGGCCGTGAGGGCCATGAGTGCGTGAGGGGTATGAGTGCGTGAGGGGTGTGAGGGCCATGAGTGCGTGAGGGGCGTGAGGGCGGTGAATGGCGTGAGGGCCATGAGTGCGTGAGGGGTATGAGGGCCGTGAGGGCGGTGAGTGCGTGACGGACGTGAGGGCGGTGAGTGTGTGAGTGGCATGAGTGCGTGAGGGGTGTGAGGGCCGTTAGGGCGGTGAAGGGGTGTGAGGGCCATGAGTGCACGAGGGGCGTGAGGGCGGTGAGTGCGTGAGGCCCCCTTCAGACGGAGCAACTTTCTCAGCAATTTTGGTGTTGTTGGCGGGTTGTTCCCTAGCTTTCCTTAGATCGACACGAATTGCTGAGAACGGGTCCGGCTCAAAACAAGCGAGCAACTCGGAGCAATTCGAAGACGTTTGAAGCGGCTGCATCCAATCAGGGACGCGATATTTTCACGTGATACCTCAACGTTTTTGGAAATAAACTGTTTCAGAAAGATGCATTAGTATTCTCAACGAAATATAAATGCATAAAAACACGTTTATAGCGCGTAATTTTGTGTCTAAATAGTGCAAGAAAAAAATGAAAGCCGTTTACAACTCCCTGTAACGCCGAATTGGAGCGCAGCTCTTGAGGAGGAGGAGGGAAGGGTACTCAGGGGAGGGTATACCCCCTGTAGCTGTGAATACGTCCAGCGTCGCCACCAAGAAAGAGAACTAATCAACTCCTTGGCGCGAGCTCAACGGCACGTGGATTAAACAGAACGTTTTCACCTAAGCTCGGAGTCGGTCGCACTATACTCTGTTTCATACTTAGCGTGCAACGCTGTCAAAGCTACTGGCGCGAGCGCGTGGTTTTATCTAGGGTTTTGTTTGCGCGAGAACTCGTGCAAATGATCAACGAGATCAAGCCCCACGCTCGCGCCAGTAGCTTTGACAGCGTTGCACACTAAGTATGAAACAGAGTATAGAGTGCCTCAATGTCCTTCTGTTTAGGGTGATGCCATCGTTTGTAGTACTCGATGCCGACAGCGCGCGCTCACAGAGACAATACAAAAAAATCGCAGAAACGAAATGTCGCCGTAGCACAGTCAGCGCCACGAGCGCGTGCAGGGACACGCCCTTTCACGCGCTTCAGAACAAAAAATAAAAATAAGCGTTCGGAACAAAATGGCCAGATGTCATCACCCCAAGCAAAGCGCACATGAAGGCACCCTAGGTCGCACCATCTCTTCCGTCCTCGACATCGAACGCGCTACAAATGGAACTCTTGGCGAATATGTGCTGCCACCTAGACACGCGAATCGGTTCGAGACTAGGTGACTGGAAAACAACGCGCGCCCAAGGCCTCTCCCACCCGTTCCACACCCAAAACGTCAGCTACATCCTGTTCACCCATTGAGGCGATGTGACCTAGATACGGCTCCCCCAAGCTCACCTTTGTCCCCATCGTGCGTAATCTTCCGCCCCGAGGTCGACACTACGAAACCGCTCAAAGGCGAGAAATGCAAGATGGCGGATTGTTTGGAACTAGATACTCTCGAACCCAGGCGCATGAAATACTCCGCGCATGCGCACCGCGTATTTCTACAAAAGGTCCATTGGTGACCCGGACGTGATGATCGTCTTCGAGCATCTGCCACCCAGGGGAACGTTCTCCTCGTCCCGGGGCATGGCAACGACATGGCATTTCAGATGTTTATGCGGGAGGCACATCTACCACAGCCACCGCATCCGAAGCCTCCGCCACCACCTCTGCCCCGTCGCGTCTGCCGCCGGCATCTCTCAGCAACAGGGCTGCGACCACCTCGCTCACCCCGCCGGCACGGCAATTCTACGTTCGTTGGCATTTCCACCACTGCCGCAGCCCCTGGGGTGCTATGTTGCGCTTTTTGGACTCCCAGGAGACTTGGAAGAGGGAAGTGACGTCAACGACTAGAGAAACGCAGATTGGATGTTGACAGAAGAAAACAAAATCAACATCCAATCTGCATTTGCTGCGTTGTTGACGTCACTTCCCTCTCCCTAGTCTCCTGGGAGTCCAAAAAGCGCAACATAGCCCCCCTGGTGTCACCCCGGCAGTCGTGCCCACCTGTGTTGTGTGGTGCTGGCCTGGCACGGTCGCGTGCTGCCACAACATGTGGGGCGTGCCGCACCGCGCCACGTTGGGGCATGGCAAGTCACGGCGCACCAGTCTGTTCATAAGGCACGTCGCTGACCGTCCAAGGGCTTTTCATCACTACTAGGTCAGGCATCTGCTCTCCATTCGGTGCGTCATCTCCAGGAATTACACTGCATCGGTCCCGCAGCTGGCCGCCATCTCTCCTGGAGCCCGAGTGGAGATGGGGCCCGCTAAACTTCGGAGCCACAGCAGCCGATCGTTGTTCCCGCTGTCTCCACTTCACCTGACCTCAACCGTAAGCCGAACCTGTTCGGTCCCCGCACGCTGTCTTGAACATCCACCGCTTTCTGTCGCGTCATGCCGCTCGCAGCATGCCAACAGCAACAGCGCCACTCCTGGAAGCTTTATCCCCTGCTGCTCACAGAATCGCTCCGTCCCCTGCAGCCTGCTGCAGTCCTACAGGCGACGTCTCTAAGGGAGGAGCTATCTGTAGCTGTGAATACGTCCAGCGTCGCCACCAAGAAAGAGAACGAATCAACTCCTTGGCGCGAGCTCAACGGCACGTGGATTAAACAGAACGTTTTCACCTAAGCTCGGAGTCGGTCGCACCATCTCTTCCGTCCTCGACATCGAACGCGCTACAAATCCTTTCTCTAAACTCGCTGCGCGAGCTTCCTGATGCGCGAGAATAAAAACGAACAGTTCAAGCAAGAACACCGTGGAGCTCGGACGTCTTTTCTACAAACTGGTGACCCGGAATCCGAAGACCCCCGTCGCCTCGTACCACGACCGCAGCCAGCATGCAGAACCTGGCGCAAGACGGTGCCACTACCGGTGACGGCGCGCCTCTTCGTTCCCCCGACACTGCCCTCACGGCCATCCAGCTCACCGGCTTCCGCCCTTTTGGCCGAAAACCCCGCGAGTCTGGATAACCCAGATCGAGGCTCAGTTTCAT
The DNA here is from genome assembly GCA_013358835.2 of Ixodes persulcatus. Lineage (NCBI taxonomy): Eukaryota > Metazoa > Arthropoda > Arachnida > Ixodida > Ixodidae > Ixodes > Ixodes persulcatus. The sequence continues at coordinate 182,139 of JABSTQ010009985.1, forward strand.
CTCCACCGCATAACATCCCAGCTGTCTCGGTTCTACTATGTCGTCGCCTCCCTCCCTCCGGCCGTCGCCGACGAGCTGGACGACATTCTGTCCCGGCCTCCACCTGACGACGCCTACGACCACCTGAAGGGCGTCCTCCTCGAGCGGACGACAGCTTCGGAGCGCACGAGGATTCAGCAGCTGCTCACAGCCCAGGAGCTTGGAGACCGCCGCCCATCTCAACTTCTTCACCAGATGCGGCAGTTGCTCGGTCCCCAAACCCCCGGCTCCCAGGACCCCATTCTGCGAGAGCTATTTCTCCAGAAACTTCCACAAGGAAGACGCATGGTTCTGGCAGCTGCGGACGACATGCCGCTAGACCGCCTGGCGATGCTTGCGGACCGCACCGCTGATTACGCTTCGCCGTCCATCGCGACAATCACACCGCAAGAACCGCCTGCCTGGGAAACAGCCCTTACAAGACTCGAGGCGCGCATCGAGGCGCGCATGGAACAGCTATCCTGCGCTGTTGCTGCTGTGAGACCGTCGCACGAGACACCTTCCCGACGAACGAGGCGAGATATGTCTCAAACCCGTTCATCCTCACGACGCACCTCACGGTCAGCCGACACACCGTTCTGCTGGTACCACAAGCGGTATGCAGAACGTGCCACGCGCTGCCATCAACCCTGCTCCTGGTCGGGAAACCCCACGGCCCGTCACTAACAGCGGCAAGTGACTACGGCCAACACCCGAGCCGCTTGTTCTACGTCATGAATAAGATCTCTGGCCAACGTTTTTTGGTGGACACAGGGGCCGAGGTTAGCGTCCTGCCAGCGTCACGACTTGACCGTCAGCAGGCGCAGCACACCAGACCCCTACGAGCAGTCAACAGCTCTGCCATCGCCACCTATGGTCAGAGATCCCTCACCATCGACATTGGACTGCGACGACTTTTCCGCTGGGTCTTCATTGTTGCAGACCTTAGCGAGGCCATACTGGGAGCGGACTTCTTGGCCAACTTCGGCCTGGCCGTCAACATGCGTGGCAGAAGCCTCACGGATGCTACGACATCGTTCACCATTCAGGGTATTCTTTCGTCAGTTGAAGCTTCTCCGATGCGCCCTTTGCCGGCGTCTTCAAGATATGAAGCCATCCTCGCAGAATACCCTGCCATAACCCGACCCTGCAACACGGAGGTACCAGCCAAGCACGCCGTGACTCATCACATCATCACAAACGGCCCTCCAGTCTCTGCGAGACCTCGTCGACTCTTCGGCGAGCGACTTAACATCGCGCGCAGAGAATTCGAGCACATGCTGGAGCTTGGCATCATCCGCCCGTCCTCCAGCAGTTGGGCGTCGCCTCTTCACATGGTCCCTAAGAAAGATCCAAACGACTGGAGGCCATGCGGAGATTATCGCGCCTTGAATGCGTGCACGGTACCTGACCGGTACCCCTTGCCACACATTCACGATTTCTCCGCTGGCCTAGCTGGCACCAACATCTACAGCAAGGTAGACCTTATTAAGGCCTACCACCAGATTCCAGTCGAGCCAGCGGATGTGCCCAAAACCGCCATCACAACTCCGTTCGGACTTTTTGAGTACGTTCGGATGCCCTTCGGCCTCCGAAACTCCGCGCAGACTTTCCAACGCCTTATAAACGAAGTCACCAGAGGCCTTCACTTCATCTTCGCTTATGTTGATGATATTCTCGTGGCCAGCTCCTCTCCGGAAGAACACGAGCAACATCTGCGACTTTTGTTCGACCGGCTGCAGGAGTATGGCCTCGTCATCAACGCGAAGAAGTGCGTTTTCGGTGCCGACGCGCTGGACTTTCTAGGCCACCGCATAACATCGTCGGGCATCCTACCACTCCAAGAAAAAGTCCGAGCAATACGCGAGTTTCCTCAACCTACCTCGCTTCGAAAGCTTCGCGAATTTCTCGGGCTAGTAAATTTCCACCGTAGATTTATTCCCCACTGTGCCGAAATACTACAGCCTATGACAGACCTGCTGAAGACCAAGAAAGCGCCATCATCGTCACTTAATTGGACCGATGAAGTTGCATCAGCTTTTTCCGCTGTGAAGGAAGCCTTGGTCAACGCAACCCTGCTTGTCCATCCACGAACTGAGGCTGCTACCCGTCTCATGACCGACGCATCCAGTACAGCTGTAGGTGCTGTACTACAGCAGCTCCTCGACGGCCAGTGGAGGACACTAGGTTTCTTCTCTCAGAAACTGAAACCTGCGGAAACGCGATATAGTACGTTCGGACGTGAACTCCTTGCCATCTACCTTGCCGTAAGGCACTTCAGGTACATCCTGGAAGGTCACGAGTTCTACGTCCTAACGGACCACAAGCCCTTGACTTACGCGTTTCATGGAAATCACACAGCCTACTGCTCCCGAGAAATCCGACAACTCGCCTACATCTCAGAGTTCACGGTAGATCTACGTCACATCAAAGGAGAAGACAACTCAGCAGCGGACGCTCTTTCCCGCGTCGAAGCACTTTCAGCAGTCTCTGGAGGAGTAGACTTCGAACGCATCGCTGCCGCGCAACGAGACGACCCTGAATTGAACAACCACCCTGAGACGCTGAAGTCTTTGGTGTTGAAGCGGATTCCCCTCCCTCACTGCACCGGTACCATCCTCTGCGACATGACCATGGGACATCCTCGACCTTTCGTCCCATTGGCACTTCGTCGGCAGGTCTTCGACCACCTCCACAACATCAGCCACCCGGGCATCCGAGCCACGCAGCGACTGGTGACAGCTCGCTATGTGTGGCCTACAATGAACGTGGATGTACGAGGTTGGGCCAGAAGCTGCCTTCAATGTCAGCGCTCTAAGGTGAGCCGACACACTGTCACACCTTTGAGACCATTCCGTGCCCCCTCGGCACGGTTCGACCATGTTCACCTCGATCTCGTGGGCCCCCTGCCATCATGCCGAGGCTTCACGTTCATCTTGACTTGCGTCGACCGCTACACCAGGTGGCCCGAAGCCACTCCCCTGGCCGACATCACTGCCGAGACAGTCGCCAAGAACTTTGTCGACATCTGGATATCCCGCTTCGGATGTCCATCCACCGTCACTACGGACCGGGGAAGACAATTCGAATGCTCGCTGTTTGCTGCCTTAGCCCAGCTCCTCGGCACGCACCACGTCCACACTACCTCATACCACCCGTCAGCCAATGGCATGGTGGAGAGGTTACACCGACAGCTCAAGGCCGCAATCACAGCACGAGATGGACGTCTCAACTGGGTGGACCATCTCCCATTCGTCCTTCTCGGCATTCGATCCGCCTTCAAACAAGACCTGGAATGCACCTCGGCTGAATTGGTTTATGGATCGCCACTCCGACTCCCTGGAGAATTTTTCGATATGACCAAGTGCACTCCAACAATTCCACACCAAGTGTACCTAGACGACTTGAGGCACTTCATGCAAGAACTGAAGCCCACACAACCTCGGATGCCCCATTCTCAGAAGATCTTCGTAAGTCAAGAATTGAAAACTTCCACGCACGCATTCGTCAGAAAAGAAGTGAAGAAGAAAAGTCTCACGCCACCTTACGAGGGACCCTTTAAGATACTCGAGCGCACCGAGAAGACCATGACTCTCGACATTAACGGACACCGAGAAATCGTCGCCATGGACCGAATCAAACCCGCATTTCAGGACTCAAATTCTCATCCTTCATACTCGGAGCAACTTGTAACACCCCAGGAAACCAAGAAACCAAGAACTGTTTCATGGGCCACATAACTCCCAACGCCCTTCTTCTTTTCGCCACCATTGGATCAACTACAATTTTATTCGTATTTCCGTGATACATGCTGCCAGGGGGGAGCCCTGTAGGAGCCAGCTCCGAGAAATGAAATCATTTTCTTCTTTTTCTAAACTCGCTGCGCGAGCTTCCTGATGCGCGAGAATAAAAACGAACAGTTCGAGCAAGAACACCGTGGAGCTCGGACGTCTTTTCTACACCCCCCTCCTCCTCCTCCTCCTCCTCCTCCCCTCATTCTTCAATGTCCTCGGGGGGGGGGGGGGGGAGGTCACGTAACCCCGGGGGGGGGGGGGGGGGGGGGGTCGCGCAGTGCATTATGGGAAATGTCCCATAATGCACCACGCGAGCACCCCCCTCGCACCCCCCTCCAGGGTCACGAGCACCCCCCCCCCCCCCGAGGTCACGTGACCCGGGGGGGGGGGGGCTCGCGCGGTGCATTGTGGGACATTTCCCATAATGCACCGCGCGGTTACGCCGACGCCGACGCCGCTCAAGCCGGAAACGGGCGCCTAAGAGCTGCGCTCTAAAATAAAATTTCATTATGATGATGGCAAATTGCAGCAATTGGTTGCTGCCTGTGACAGCGGGCGGTCCTTGTTGCTGGTGTTGCGACGTCAAATTTCTGGGCGAAATTGCCCATCTGAAGCGGGCCTGAGTGGCATCAGGGCCATGAGTGCGTGAGGGCGGTGAGTGCGTGAGGGGCGTGAGGGCCATGAGGACGGTGAGTGCGTGAGGGCCGTGAGGACGGTGAGTGCGTGAGGGGCGTGAGGGCCATGAGTGAGTGAGGGGCGTTAGGGCCATGAGTGCTTGAGGGGCGCGAGGGGTATGAGTGCGTGAGGGCGGTGAGGGGCGTGAGGGCCGTGAGGGTGGTGAGTGCGTGAGGGGCGTGAGGACCATGAGTGCGTGAGGGGCGTGAGGTTCGGTGAGGGTGAGTGAAGGGCTGAAGGTGAGTGTGACTGTGAGGATGAGGGTGAGTGAGGGGCTGAAGGTGAGTGTGACTATGAGGGTGAGTGAGGGGCTGAAGGTGAGTGTAGCTGTGAGGGTGAGGGTGAGTGAGGGGCTTAGGTGAGTGTGGCTGTGAGGGTGAGTGTGAGTGAGGGCGACCTAAAATGCCGACCTCTGCTCGCTGGACTCGAGACTGGTATACCCCGGCGGAAGAAATTCGTTAAGGAACTTCCGCCGAAAATCTTCCAAGGTCAGGAACGGGGCCACGATGCGCCACCAGCGCGCGACGCTTGCCTGCAACGCAGCGGGCAAAACACGCGCGAGGACGTATTCGTCCGAGGCGCCCGCAGCGAGCTTGTTGGCCGCCACCTCTGCGAGGAAGTCGGGACCGGCGAATCCTGGACAAAAGCTCACCGGACAAAACCTCACCAATTTTTTCACAGACCCGGACAAAAGCTCACCAGGAGAAAATTTCATGTTGGTCTTAACACGAGTGCGGACAACTTAAGTGCATGCGTGCGACACTAAAATGCAACAAGAAATTAAACCTGACTGGCGCATGGTTTGTTGATTAGAGTAGAAACAAGTTTACTTGTCGATTGTTTAGAAGCGAATGCAGTCCCGGCTCCAGGAGTTTCGGTAGATCTGGGTGTACCAGGAACACCTCGAAAATATTTTTCAAACGATTCTGCAGGCGCAGAGTGGTTTTCGCACCCGCTTCACGGGGGGTTCACCTCTCCGGGCTTGTGTCAATGCCGTGGCAACGAGCGCCTGCTTTTCCTGTAGGCATTCAATCACCCTCCAGACGCTTGGATAGGCGTGGCCGACCAACTTCTGGAACCCGGTATTCCATCATTCGCAGGTATTGTTCGTCCGGTCTATATCTTGAAGAGTGGCGTCGTACATATTCCACCTTTCCGGGGGAAACTCCGGTCGTCGTCGGCGCACAGTCAAGCGAAGGGAAGAATTCGCTCTGGGTGCCGCCTGCAGAAGAAGCAGAAGCATAACGGAAGGGGCCGTGGACATAGGTGCAATCAAAGTAGTCCAGCAGGTCGCCAATGTCACCGGTAGACTTTTCCCTGGTGTAGGTTAGTCCTTCGGGCACAAGCTGTGGTGGAAGGAACGCCAACCTATCCAAAATCCCGCACACAAAATCCGCACAGTTAAATTGGTCATCTGCCTTGTACTTGTCCAAAAAGTCCAACTTCCGTTCCTTCAAAATATTTTTTTTTTTTTTAAAAATCGCAACTCAGTGGTTTGTGTACTATTACAGTTTTGCGTCAGTTTTCCTTTGATAGGACCCTGAGATAATCCTTGATTTCAAATACATCTACGGCGCTCAGTGACGGAAAGAATTTAATTTTCCTAGTCATTCACTTCAAATATTACCCTGAGCCCCAAGAAAACCCATGCATTAGTAGTGAAGAGACATTGTGCTTAACCTTTATGTGCGCGTTTAGCGTGACATAAGCACAATGAAAAAGCGAGGTCACCGAAGGGTGACTTCGCTTCTTCGGTCACTTTTCGGTTCAAAAACTTGGGTTCACGAAGTTTCTTGGGGCAAGCAAGCTTTACCTTACCAGCTCCACTCAGTTTCAGTGACCTAAAAAGTTCGTTGCTTCTCTGCCTCTTATGGCTTATCTGTCGACACCTTTCTATGGGATGGGATGCCAGTTCTCCTAAAAATGGTGCAATGTCAATCGCGTTTGTACTTTATCCCAGCCCGTGTTTTCCCCGGGTAGCAAAAAAAAAAAAAAAAATGTGGTGAGCTTTTGTCATGGTCAGTGAAAAAACGGGTGAGCTTTTGTCGGGTGAGCTTCTGTCCGGTGAGCTATAAAATTAAAAAGCGCAAAGGTTAGACAAAGAACAAAGGACAGAACATGTAGACAGGACGAGCGCTCGTCCTGTCTGCATGTGTTGTCCGGTGAGCTTTTGTCCGGTTACCGGGACCGGCACCTGGGGATTAGGGCCATGACCTTGAAGTCCCGGGTTAGCCAGCAGCAGACACAAAACAAACACGGGGAAATCTGCACAGGGGCTAAATTACAGTGAATGTACAAAGGGGGAATCCAAGCGGTCGAAACCGAACCCAAATGAAACGTCCCGACGGGCCTAACGGGCCGAACGACGGGTAAAAACGGGGAAAAATCGAATCAAAGGGAACATAAAACGGGCTAAAAAGTCTGCGGTCCATTCCACGGGCGAGCACTGCAGTAGTCCCCGCGCTGAGCGCCAAACAATACTGCGGGGATCTGTCCTACCTCTTACCCGCCAGAAAGACACGCGAGGCAAGAAATAAGAAACACACACCTTTACTGGTCACCGGCCAGGCTTCGAGTCCTCTCTCAAACTCTCGTGCCCCACGCACGCGATCGTTGCAGACCTTGCGCCTTAGCTCGCGGCCTTGTTTTGTTGTCCCGTGCCGCAGTGGCACGTACCCTCCTGACAGTCATTGCCGCGCGTCACTGCGCACCTTGTGGTCACTTTCTACAGTTTTAAAAAGTATTGACCTTTTACGCAAATTGTAGCCTTATTTATACTGTAAGGTCCTGCTCATCTGTTATACAGTTTTTCATGTCCATAACTTTATAAATTACCAGCTACTAAAGCTCTTTCCTCTCCTGAACACTTCTACGCAATTGTGTAATTTCTGGGCGCATCATAGCCCTAGTTGCTTTTCCGCCATTAAACCCCAATCTACTGCTACTACTTTACCTCATGTCTTTCGCTGACAACCAAGTTTGGTAATCAAATTTAAAGTTGTTTATGAAATGACAACTGCATTTTCGGGTTTATTTTGTCGACAGTCATGGGGGACCATTGTAGATTTTACGTTAGGGACGTAGAGCACCAGCTGCGGATTGCGGGCGCGAGCTTCAGTCCTCCCTCAAAGTGACGGTACGAGGTCCCCTAAGCAACGCAACACTCTTGCATGCTCTTGCGGGCGATCTACGAAAAATCCCTATTGACGTGAAAAGTAAGCGTAGTGGTACCGCTGATTCATGCGACAAGATAGGGAAAGAATAATTAACCCTGACCTCCGCATAGCTGACGATTTGTGCTTCCGGCAATTTTTCTTGAATCGCCTACCAGGAAACGAATAATAAAACATTTTGGGAGGCGCATATTTGCCTATCCGTGTAATACGATGTTGTGGCATTTGACTGCGCAAGAATAACTGGTGCCCTGCCTTTTTGCCTTCGGTACATTACTTCACGAAGCACGAGGCCAGCACGACAAGTCCACCAGCCTCTCGCGTCGTCTGCTCCGCGTACGCCAACTAGTATGGGCGCGCCTCGCCAGGGGGACGAGTGGTGGGTAGGGAGCCTGTATTACAGAGAGAGTTCAACAGCTCGATCAGGATTATAGGCCGCGTTTGCAACACGAGCTGCAACGAGGTTTACCATTTTGTTAAAACACATGAGACTGGGTGAGAAAATCTTGAAACAACCAAAAGTAGAAGAAACAGGGAATGAAGTCAGTCAGTGAGACGACGTCTCAAACTCAGCTAATACGTTTATTCAGTAAACCTCCTATATACACTTTGAAACCAATGTCGTCACCAACCAACACAACGGCCCTGACTTCAACACGAACTCATCTCTGTTACGTCACGGCGCGGTGGTGGCGCGTCGGTCGCACTTCCGGTCTGGGGCTGTGGGCGGAAGGCCCCGTTTGAGACGTGTATTCCTGCGTTGTTTTGAAAGGAACCAGACAAAAACCTGCCTTCTCGTCAAAAGCCGCGACTGGGACTGTACCAAAAGAGTCGAGAAAGGTTTGACGGTCAGTTTTCATGTGTTCGGTTCGTCCAAGAACGTGGATATGTGCCGTGAAAAGGGAAAACCAGACGCCGTCGGACCACGATTGCTTGAACGGGAAGCACTTTGGGTTGAATTCACGGATGTTTGGGGTCAACACATTTATTTGTTTTGTTCCAACATGAACGCCGGGAAACCGTCAAGTTGTACGGACCAGCACCAGCAGCGGACTACGTTCAGTGCGTCTTCAAGTTCAAGTTCAAACGGCCGCCTGATCGTTCGAACTGTCGTCTGCTCTTTCAAACGTTTCTGCTTGTCGTCTGCTCTTTTAGACGACACCGGCCGTAGGCCAAATGTTCGCCCGGTACTTGCGATAAGAAGTAAGTGCAGGCCTCAAAAGGCCTATGTTTGAAGGGTGGTAAGCAGGCTCGATGTAAACAATAGATACAAGGAGACGTTGATTATTGTTACCAGTGGCCATCACCGACTTGTTGTGCCTGATTCACTTGGTGCGATTCTGCTTGCAATTTTCAGTACCGACGTCGACCATTACAGCTACGGTTCACGCTTTTGCAGCCCCAGCAACGTAGCGACTGAAAATTGCGAGCGAAATCTCTTCATGCGAATCCGGCTTTAGCGTACATTCTGCGGCGTACACGTGGAATGAATCGCCGCATGTCACGTTATTCACGCGATGTTTTGCGGTGTAACGAGCCCCGGTAATTTCGCTGACGCCACTCAAGTAGTCAGACATTGCCAGGAAGACGTAGAATCAACAATTCGAACGCGAAAAAGGGCAGGGGGACTCACACAGACGCCCACAACATCGCATTTCAATGGTTTGTTTATGGGCGACGGCGAGCTTCTTGCCCACACCCCCATCGCGCATGCGCGGCGCCGGTGGTGTCCGCTAGGGGCGCTCCGGTTTGTTTGTAAACATGAGTTGGTGTAGATGGTTTACTAAATAAACTTATTAGCTGAGTTTGAGACGTCGTCTGACTCCTCTACTTTCGGTTGTTTCCAGATTTGCTCACACAGTCTCAGGTGTTTTAACAAAATGGTAACCTAGGATAGATAAATGGGCAAGTTGGTAAGAGTTCATGTTGAAAAAACAGTGCGACTGGGACACAAGCGCTGTCTTGTGTTGTCTTCGTCTTTTTGTCCTTGTCCCAGTTCAATCCCCACCCCTACCCCTTTCGATCTGGATGAGCATCGTACCGGCGTGCGATCGTGTATCACTACTAGCTGCGTGGACCCCAGGTTAGCGGTTGTACCGCACTGGCTAAATTGCTCATCTACAGCTGAGAATCCAGACGCTGAGAAACCAGACGCCCACCGAGGCAGACTTATGGTATAAACATACGCACTGCAATTTGCTTGCTTGTCCCAGTCGCGCTGTTTTTTCAACATTGTACACTCGCTGTGCTTCGCAAGGAGGTGCCGAAAGCGTAGATCCTCTGAAAAGTCTCCGCATTTCCGCCCGCTTTCTTCCTCGCCACGCGAAAACTCAGCGCATGCGCACTTGCGACCATATATGGGTAAATTACGTTCAAAATGTAATTTAATTACAATTACTCTGCTCCAAAAGTAGTTCAAATACAGTTACAATTACTACTACGCGAAAGTAATTCATTACAATTACAAATTACTTTTAAAAAGTAATGCAATTACTTTACAATTACTTATTTCTGAGAACTACCCACCTCTGGCCATATAACTTTAAACGAGTTATATGGCCGCTGTATAAATGTCACGTATTGTACTTTTATTAAATTTGTTAAATGAATGATAGAACTTAACAGTTTGGAGTAATGAACTCCTGCATTCTTATATTCTCAATAAATTAAAATAAATTATTTTATATTTTTATTTGATTTTAAAACAAGCTCTTGACAGCCTAAAACCGCGGTTTGTAAAGTTTTGGAATCTCGTCCAATCAGGTTGAGAAACGGTTGAAAAGGTTAGGGGTTAGGGCAAACAGAAAATAATGAAAATGTATGCAAAAAGGTAGACGAGGATTGGGAGAGGGAAGAGCAGTGTAGCAACAACAGTTGGAAGTAAGGTGGTGTGAGTCGTGTTAAAGAGATCTGCTGCTTCTTCGCCTCGATGTTAGAGTGGCACAAGAAGTGGTACCAACAGACGAGCTAGAGAAGAGGGACGTGAAGAACTCATAAAGAAAAGAGAATAATTTCATGGACAATAAAAGTCCCCAACCTTGACTGAAACATGTAAGCGAATATGCTAGCGACGAAGACGCGTAAAGAGAACCTCGAACCTCCCCGCCTCGACCAGATGTTGTGATCGAAGCCCAACCAGCACGACTTCGAACCCCGTTGCCCCCTGATGGGAATGAAAAATAAGAAAGACCCCTAGGAACACGAGCAACAGGAAGCGAACGAGACGAAGAGACACATTTCAACTGCGACACGAACGAAAACCGACATGAATGTAGCCCTCATTTATCAAATTATTTCTCAAATTTTTTATTAAATCGTTTTACAGCCTACAAAACCCTTCATTCCGTTCTATCCCTGCCTCTCTTTCCCATTCCTCCTTTCCCTCCTTTTGAGCAGGTTGGGATACACTTTCTCCCCTGTCGCTTCGGCTGTACAGTCGTCCCCCCGTAGTCAGGGGAGGAAAAGCGCCGGCGCCGCACAATCTTGCAAAGTAATTGTAATTGTGCCTGGAATTTTGCAATTACTGACGCTAGAAAGTAATTAAATTACAATTACAATTCCTTTTAGCTAAAAGTAATTAATATATATAATTACAAATTACAAGGAAAAGTAATTAAATTACAGTAATTCAATTACTGTAATCGAATTACTACCCAAGTATGCTTGCGACCAACCTCCGCAGGAGGGGTCGGCCAGCGAACGCTCCCCATGGTTGATGGACCCTCTCTACAATCAAGGCTCTCTACGATCGAGACACGATCGACGCGCCGCATGTCAGCCACCGATGGAACTAAGCGCAGCATAGTGCTACTGAGCGCCACTTCCGGCAAAGCGGACGACCCGCGCTCCATATCCGGCAACAGATTTCAAACTTCATTTACGGTTAGCGTCTGGGATTTTTTTGTGACGTGCCGCTCGCGCCTCGGTTCGTTTTCGCTTTTTTTTTTTTCGCGGCGTTCTGGTTGTTTCGCGTGTGCGGGATGCGGTCCCCCGACGCGCGCTAGGACAGCGGCCGGTTCGACCAAGTGACCGCGTCCGAACAACGCCGGAAAAGGAAACGATCGAGAAATAAATTGGTGCTGCCAAAGCCGTCGGCTTAGGCCTAGCGACCCCGCCGCCGCGGTCGAGATGGGCTGTGCCGTGAGTACCGCCGCCGACAAGGAGGCCGCGGAGAGGTCCAAGAAGATCGACAGGGACCTCCGCGCCGATGGCGAGCGACAGGCCAGGGAGGTCAAGCTCCTACTGCTCGGTGAGTGCCGACTGGCGTGCCGTACCGGGGAGTCGGCGGTGCCCGTCGGTTCGACGACCTGTCATGCTCCCGCTTTTGCCTTTCTCGGCCGTTCGGCAGCTTCGGCTTCGAGCTGCGCGGGCGGCAACAGTGAGCCTTACGTTCTTGTCGACCAGGGATGTCGGTTCAAAGTTTACGGAGCCAAGAACCGGCTTAATTTCGCAGGTTATCGGAGCGGACGCTAACCCTAATCAACCACTCCCTCGCAACCGGGTAGTGGCAAGACCGTCGCCGGCAACCTGTTGGAAGCGCTAAAAGGGTATCAGGGGCGGGACGATCCTTCGGTTCGATGATTTGCGGTTTTGGAAGCGTCTGTGCAGAACGCTACGTCGCCGACGGAGCGGCGGATAAGCGCTGTTTATTCGACTGTCGCTAACGAACGGAAGCCGGCATGATAGGACGCTTCGAAGCCGAGACTGCTGCGAGTTTTCGAAGCCCGTGTGCGTCCCGTTGCTTGCCTCTGCGAAAGGAGCGTAGAAAAACGGAGGAAGCAAACAAAAGTGACATCCGCTGTTCGGAGAACCGGAGGCCGTGATCTTGGGATTCCTCTCCCCCCGCGAGCACCGGCACCCCGATTGAAGCTCGTGCCGTTGGTAGCGGGGGCAGCGGGTCGGCCTGCCTGGGGATGCTCAGCCGCGCGGAAACACCTACAGTGGGGCCGCACCGTCGCTGCTCGGTGCATCTCTCGCTTGGGCACGCCGGGGCTCGCCGACGGAAGACCCAGCTCTTGCTGGGGGCCGTCGCTGGCAGCAGGTGGACCATTCTTCGCCTCTTCCAGCCTGATGTTTTGATGCGCTGGCACGTAGGATGGCAAGAAAGATCGTAACTCGTCAAAAGTGCACGAGCTTGAAAGAAGCAAATTCACCAAAAGAGAAGGTGTGGCGTGAAAACCTTGAATGGGGTTTGCATGCGAGGCGACTGCTTTGTCTGCGGGGGAGGAGAAAACGCTCCGGCCGGGAGGCACGTATTGGGTCAGCACCAAAGTGGCTGCGAATTACTTCCTATAGAATAAAATATAGTGGAAGAATCTGCATTTTGTAAGTGCAGCTTTTTAGGCATGTAGTGTGGCCTGTAAGCTTGTAATTTAGCTCGTAAGCATGTTAAGAGAATGTATCGATGCGATAAATAAAAAAGCAAAATATTCCGCTCTTGCCTATAAGTGTTCAGACACATGGGACTTCTGAAGACCGAGTGCCTTGGAACCTCTTAAAGGGGCACTGAAGTCGATTCTGAGATTGTCTTTTCATGGTGACAACTCAATCTAGATGCTCTGAGCATCCCAACAAACCCTAAACCACAACGGTGTGTAGGGTATTTCCTCGTTAAAAGCTTGTTCGAAAATTGCGACACGCCCTTTTTGGGAAGAATTTGCTTCCGAGTGAAGTGGTTTACGAAGGGTGCTTGTCAGGCGAGTTGCAAGCGATGGCTTCGCCCACGGAGAAAAAGAGGAGTCTTATCCGAATGTGTACCTATCAGACTCTCTTCGAAACGAGTTATAATAAAATCATTCGGAATCTGCACGTATTGTAGGGCTTTCATTGGTCTACACCAGGGGTGGCAAGGCTGACCCGGCCTAAGAGCCGCAAACAAAAGCATGAAACTTCCAAGAGCCGCGGGGGGGGGGGGGGGGGGGGGTGCAATCTTTTGTCCAGAGCAATAAACGAAACTCGAACTACTTTCAATTTATCCAGGTCAAAAGCAGTCCACCTGCAACGTAACGTAGCAGTAGGACAAGACTACCAGACCGCAACCTGTCTTTCGATTTAAAACGCGTTCCATTTCTCTTTTTGGGGAAGTACTTGTGTGACCGGGAAGGAGGCGGGGTGGGGGGGGGGGAGGGGAGGGAGCCGCACTTTAACACGTGAAGAGCCGCATGCGGCTCTCGAGCCGCAGCTTGGCCACCCCTGGTCTACACAATGTAGTCCGCGAGGAAGAAGAGTCCACATGTTTTTCTATTGCCCTGAGATGAATAGGCAGTTTTGTAATATACGACTTGGTATATGTGGGAACTAACACATTTTAAACAGTATAAGATAAAAAAAAAGCTTTTTCAAAAATGACTTTAGTGCCTCTTTAAAATCTCTTACACGACGAGAGGACACACTGGCGCCATCTATTGTGTAGCGGTGGAAGCTTGGCGGTCCCGCATATTTCCTATTTCTCTCGTGCATTATCCTTTCTTTCTTGGCTCGAAAAACCTTTGTCAACAATATTAACTAGCCTTTCTCATAGGTATTAAGCACATTTGACCTCAAAAGTCCCGCAAAGCCTTAGCTCTTGTGAAATGCAGTTCCAAGGGGGGGGGGGGGGGGCAGCTTTGTGCTGTTTAGGGTGTCAAAATGCTAAGTTCGCCTCTGGTGGCAGCGCGCACATTTTGGCCATGGGGAGCAGGATTGCTCGCGCGGAGATGTGCTCCGATAAAAAACCAAAACCCAAAAACGCAGCCAAATTAAGCATTTTTTTCGAAATGCCGTAAAATGCTGCTCATGCCTTATATCATTGTAATGTTGACGTATTTAGTAGCTTTCAATGATGTCCAGCAAGATTTTAATCGAAACCATGCCTTTAAAAGCAATAATTAACAATTTATTTACTGAAAATTCGTTATTACCCAATTATACTGAAAGCTAATAATTTTCTTTCATGGGCCCTTTGACACAGACCACTACACTGTGATGTGATTGCTGTGCCAACTGCGCCAAGGGGCTAACCCTGCTACATCCTAGTACATTTTGCCAAAATATGGGGACTTTGCGCCAAACCTGCGCCAAAAGACCAATTTCGGTCGTCTTTTAAAACCGAAACTAAACTGAGTATCGTAATTCAGCATGCGTGGGTTACGTGGCACAAGCGGACACCCGACACAATGTACCCTGCATCAATTGTCCATCCGGTCTTGCATGGTTCTCCCGCCGTCTCGCTTTCCTCGTCGTGTCGTGGGTCTAGTCTCGCATCTTTTTTAAAAATATTTTCAACGATAGACACGGGTGTGCGCAGACGCTCCAACGCTAACATGCCGGGTACCAGCCATTCCATCATGCTGTGAAATGAAACCGTGTTTTTGCGTGGCAGGAGTTACTTTGTGAGCTGAAGCACTCGCTCCTGAAAGCAACGGCCTTAAGAAAAACTATATTTGGTCAATGCCTTCCAGTCACTGTGGTCGCGCGACGTCGAGTCTTGCCGTGCCCACATCGCTGCAGATATGGCGCTTTCTAAAATGAAACTAAGTACCGCTGCATGTTCATCAACATTTCTTTTCTTGTTTTAATCATATGTTACTAAAACAATCCCTCTTTAACTCAAAAACTTTTGTGTCGAAGTAATGATTGCCTAAGTTTCTCTCGGTGGGCTTTCTTTCGAAAGGTACCCCTGTACGTGAAAAATCTGCCGTGAAAGAAAGTTGGTGAAGAGAAGTGAGCTAAAGCAAAGAAGGCAATGTCTGCACGCTGAACCCGCGCAGCGCGCTTGTTTGCCTCAAGTTCAGTCGTCGCACAACCCCGGCCGCGGCCGTGGCCCGCGATGTCTTGCATCGATGCACTCAGGTTCTTTTTTGTTTGTGTTTAGCTTGTACTACCTTGTTTGCCGGCCTGGCAAACAATGTAGTATCGCCTTTAAAATTCACTGGTATGGGTAGTGTGTGCTGAAGCAGCTCCAGCCCGTTCTCTGTCCAAGGACGTGGCACTTTCCAGGACCCGGCACTGCGTATGCAACATTTTTTCGAGTTAGTTTAGCAGTGTGTTGCAGCGGATGATTAGTACATATAAGACAGCGAGCTTATAATTGTACTATTCCTTTATTTTCCCAACTATGCTTATGAAAGAGCGATTGAGTGTGCAAGTATGGTGCATCAGCTACCGCACGAATTGCCTTTTCCTGCAGCAAAAGTTTTTTGTTTCCGGTTGATATATCTATCCCCACTGTCAAGTTCAACTCCAGTTTTGTTAATGATTTTAGGGTCTAACTCGTGTCAATATGACTGATAGTGAAAGGATCCTGGGAACTAATATGTTCACATTTGGTGCGACCTTAAACAAATTTCAGGAGTAACAATCATTAAAATGGAATTCAAAAAAAAAAAATTTCGACCTTTAAAGGAAATTACATGTATCTGGTCACTTCCTATACGCTGGTATGATGTTAAATCTTTTTTTTTTTTTTGTATGCTGTGCGACGTATTTCAAGTGCCCTTGAGGATTTCGGTGAACTCAGCTTCCTACTTTTTTATTTGTTTGCTCTTTTGTCACGTTTTATTATCTTTTTTAGGAACGGCCGCTAAATACTGAACTTAATATTCTGCAATTTCAGACTATTCTTTTAATACAATTTAGGGAACACTTTTTTCTTTCATTTTACTATCGAATATTTGTTTGATAGAAAACCAAGAGGGGTATTTTGAGTCCGCACATAGCCACCCTGGAACCGTAGAGATTATTACTTGGGGAGGAAGAGGTTGTCTCGCCTTGGGGCACGGCAATGCAAGATGCCCACATTATCAGGATCGCGTAGAGACTAGGAAATGCGGTCTTGCACCCACTGCACAATCGTCCTGGGAATGATAGCGCACCTTGCTGTTTTAACTATCTCTGGCGGAAAATGTCAAAGTGCAAGCAATCTTGAGGGCCATGAAATTGGCAGTATTGTGGCTTCGAGGAAAAAGATGCGGGAGGCAAAAAGAAATTTGTCCGTTGCTGGCATTCTTTTTATTTTTTATAAAAGGTAGTTTTTTTGTGTGTGTGTGTGTGAGTAGAAGTTTACAAACTTAAGGAATTATGGCAAGGCACCATACATTGAGTTTGCAAACACGGCTTTACTGGAGTAAAGATGTTTTAAATGAAGATCTTCGTAAGTGCAGAGTATTCTCTGGGTTTTTATATGAGGGCTATGTAGTCAGGTAGTCTGGAGTAACTGGATGATGTCATTTGCATTTTTATTTGGGTAATGTCGTTATTGTTACCTCTGGCTGATGTTTAATCTTCCTGAAATGAAAAGTTAATTTGCAAAGAACTAAAAACATTTTGAAGTCACAATGTGTGCGACATGACAGTATAATAGCCAACACCAGAGCTAACAGACGACTGTCTGTTAGCTCTGGAGTTGGGAGTGTGGGAATGGACAGGATCACAACGCAACCCATAAACTGCTTGAGCTCTGACTTGGTCAACTTCGGCTGGGGTCTGCACAGTAAACCGGTTGCTTTCTTGTACAACGTGCTGAAGTAAAACATTGTCTAAAAGATTTTTTCGGAGGAACATTGTGGCACTTCTTATCGACTGCAGCTGTCTGGCTTTATCCACAAAACACGTTGCTAATGGCTATTGGCAAGTGCAGGCGCAGATTGGCTGTCATCTATATCGTCGTCGTCTTCGCTGCTGAGGTTAGATGCATCTCTCAAAGCACCTGTTAAGGTGCAATGTAGTCGAGATCTCCATCGTCGCTTTTGTCTTCTGGAGGTAGGCGGGTTCTCAGCCACTGGTCACCGTAGAAGGTTACACTGTCCATGATCTGTCAACAAGACATGTGCGAGAGTCCCAAATTAATTTATTTTTTGGCAGGAGTCGACGTCGCTCAATACATGGCCCTAATGCCGAATTAAGCGAATTCGTGATAAACTAGTAAAGCATGACATGGTCAATATAACGGGGTTTTTCTGAATAACCGTATCATTATGCGTGTTCTAATCTGTGTTTAGAAGGAATAGAAACTACAATATAATTGAACTTACCTTGCTTGCTTGTAAAGATCTGCAAACTAGTCGCTGCATGTGCTTGACATCATACAACCTTTAGATAGGGTCAACTGCCGCCCGCCTTATATTCTCTCCTAAATGGCACTAGCTGTCCGAGAAGCATTGCACCATCTGTCACGACAGCCAACGTCGGCGTCTGTAAAGATCTTAGTGCTGTACAGGAATGGCATATTTGGAATGTTGCGAATTCTCTACACATGGCGTCAAAGGGTTCAGGGACCCTTGCTGTGAAGATGATCTCTGAAGAGGAGCGTGAGCTTGCAATGAGCAGTTGACCCCTCGTCTGTCTCGGGGGGGATTCTCCAGATTTCTCAAGCAATGGATTTTTTTGTTGCACTATTTATGTGAAGTGAGACGCACATGGCTAATAAAGAAAAGAAACTGGAAGTACTCTAACCAACTGGTTTAAATTGCCCGACGTTTCGCGGCCATGCTCGGTCGCTTGTTCACGGGTGACTTATTTGGCTGGGTGTTCATCTTTCTCTTCTCCTTGTCGCTGCCGTTAAAATTGTCTTCTTCTCTTTGTGACTCCTCGAAATCCGTGAATATAGCTGCTTGGGAGGGTACCGATCGATCGGTTCAGGTTGTTCTTGGTATGCTAGATATGCCAAGACTCTAAATAGAGTAGTTTTTTTCCAGTTTCTTTCGGTGTCTAGGATGGAATTGCTGTCGAAGTCGATGACGTGGTTGTTCTTTTCTGCATGTTTCGCTTGAGCGTTTCCTTGCACGTCCTCCTTTTTTACTTCATATTTGTGTTTGCAAAGACATTCGGTGAAGTTCTTGGTTTCTCCCACATATGAGGCGTTGCAGTCGGCGCAAGGAATGCGATAAACGAGGCCTTGGGCTTTTTCTTTTGGATGACAATCTTTTGGAAGAAGAAGATGATGGCCAATGGTCGAGACGGGCTTGTGTGTCACTGCTATGCCGTATGGTCTGAGAGCACGGGTGAGAACTTCGCTCGTGCCTCTGAGGTACGGGATGCACATGCAGCTGGAGGGATAGGTTTTTTCGGCTGCAGATGGGTGGCGAAGTTTCTTGTAGATATTGTTGACGAATCTTGTTGGGTACGCGTTTTTTCGAAGGTCCCGTTTTATAATGTCAACTTCCTCTTTAAGTGCCTTATCTGTGGAGCACACCGTGATGGCACGTCGAAATAGTGCCGAAACTACTGAAGATTTGTGAGATGTGGGAAGACGAACACCCAGCCAAATAAGTCACCCGTGAACAACCGACCGAGCGGGCCGCGAAACGTCGGACAATTTAAACCAGTTGGTTAGAGTACTTCCAGTTTCTTTTCTTAATACTTGCCTAACCAGGCAAATTTTGTCGAAATGTTTACTTTTCAATGGCTAATGAAGGGGGGGGGGGGGGGGGGGTTAGAATCTGGAAAGCATGTACGTAGAGTTAGAGGCCTTCACAGAAGTGGAAAACCCGGTGTACTGCGCCTTCAAGCAGCTTAAAATCGAGGCACTGGGCATTGCAGCAGACTCGTGGAAACATCAACATTTTTGGTTGCTTCTCGAAGCAACAGAGCGTGCAAAAGGCCATAAAAATATATTATCTCTAAGTTGATGAAAATGTAGAGGTAATTATACAGGTTCCTAAGCTAACCTTTAGTGGTAGATACCTCCAAAGGCTACTTTAAAAGATGAAGAAACCAAACAGGTTTCAAAGCGGTTGGTCACTTTTTAGGGCTTTAGTTGGAGTATTTCCATTTGATTACCTAGTTCCAACCAAACAGACAGATTGCTGTCATAGATGTTTATGCTCCAGTATTTTGAAGACATGTCCTAAAACCTGATATGCTTTTGACGAGTCCCATGTGTGTAACTGGCCTACGGGTGGCGGGCTCGAATCCCAGCCAAGGTGCAGAGAAGGCCGAGATTCTGTTCCCCATCAAGAGGTCCCCAGGTGGTTCAGAATAACCATCGGTCCTTTGCTGGGTGTGCGAGGTGCCCTTCGTTGGTTTCGCACTAAAACGGGCAAATTTGACTCTTCTCGTTCACATGAGCAAAGAGGCAAACCCCACATTGGGCGCCATTGCGTTTGATTTGCTTTGCTGCACACCCGTTCCCACGGTCTAAGGTATATTAGGACACACAACACGGCAAATGCTAAGATGCGATTGACCAGATGAAGTCCCATTGGCACATGCTTGAGTAGCCTCAACTGACAGAGTCTCTGCAGTCCAGACGGTGCAACTGAAGAAAACCTGCGCTCTTCCCGCTTGGAGCGTCTGCTCTGACCTTGACGGACGCTGGCTCAAACACCGCGCCAGAGGTCCCTGCACTTGAACGCATTCATAAAACTGTCCTTGCCGCCGTTGAGACACAAAACTAGGGTTAATGATGAAGTCGTGTCTGAGCAACGCGTGTAGCACGAGTGCCAAGTTCTACATGACTGACACACCCAGAATACGGCTTTAAGAACAGGCCACAGGAAACCGGGCCTGCAACCGGCTGCCATTAGCCACGTATTGAGGAGCCATCTGGTGGCACCGCTTGCAACCGGGGTAAGGAGAGGACTTTATCTGGCAGCTGCGACGCTCAGTGTTATATACATACCTGCCAAGTCTCCCATACTAGCCGGGAGATTCCAAGATTTTGACCAATTCATACTGTTGTACGATTAATAAAACAAATTTCCCTGAAACCGCACATTAACCCCTCTGGGTTTAGGAAAACGCAGTGGGCCCCTCTTTCTATCCGAGCCCTGCTCTTTGTGTGCCACATATGCATAAAATCCTATCCTATCCAGAGACTTTAGCCAGTCCAAGCTAGTTGGCTTGGAGTAGATTCCCTTCGTTCTTTGTCTCTTTCATTCTTTTTGTCACTAGTGCGTGCCTCGGCATGAGCCACTTGGCAGGTCTGTATGTATATCTTGCGGCGTGCCTGACCTGGAGGAATAACATGGAGCCTTGGGTTTCAACCAGAAACTACATTTAATAGGGCGTGGATAAGATTAACAACTATGACCTTGCGGCTTGGCCGTCGGCCGCCGCCTCTGTTGCGCCTTGTCAAGGTTGTCCGTGGCCTGGAACTCTTGGCTACTATTGGCTGATTCACACGACAGACTGATCTGCAGACTGATAGGTCACGTTACGATACACTTGCGGTTTGTCAGTCTCCCAAGCGCATCCACACGAATTAGATGACGATTAGGCGACAGCATGGACGGACCAAGCCTGTTTGCGACACCACAGTGCCGCGAAACTCCAACATCGCACGATTGCACTGTGACACCATTGTCCAAAAGTGAAATCGATGTTTGCTACTTCATAAAAGAATTGTGCGCCGCTTTTGCGTTCAGAGCAAGACTGAACACCGTGAGAGGCTTAGCGCGAAGCTCCACTGGTTTAACTAACCTAAGGCATGACAGTGACACAAGCATGGTCCTGCTCGAGGGGGCTTCGGCATAGAGGCAACGAAGGCCTGGGCTTGTGAAGGGGCATTTGGAGATGCCTTGACGTACTCTGCGCTCACGCACAACACTTCAGTACACCACAGCGACATGGAAGGTCTTGCTGGGTGAAAGTTTCATTAGGCGTGCTAGACGAGTTTTGACAGAAGCTTCTTGACACGGACTTGGAGGGGTACCGGAGCCTGCGTCGCGTCAGCCAGGCAAAATATTTGCAGCTTCTTTCATGCGTAAAATCAAGAATCGCGAGACAAAATTAACCAGCGAACGCACAAAACACATTAATGTGCCATCTTCGTTTAATCGTTCAAAAACCAAACAAAAACGTTGCCAGACTAGACACTTTTCAAGTCGTATCACCCGCCAAAAATTTGCGAGCTAAAAGGCGCTCGGCCATTTCACTCTGCGTGTCTGCGGACGAGGCACGGATCACAGGAATTGGTGACGTCATGGTAACATGGTACACCATGTTCAGGCAAAAATCATAATTCGGTCCGTGGTATGAATCGGCCACATGCAGCAGAAGACATAAAGGCTGGTCAGGGACGTGGGAGCCGCCGCAGCTCCCAAAGGACGAAAATTCTTGGATGATTTTTATGTTAAGCAGTTCCTCGGAGTGGTCTCGAGAGTGGTGCCACTGCGCAATAATGGTTTTATTAGCGCCTTTGCTGCAGCCTCTTAAGAAGTTCCTCATATTGGACTCGTGCTTTCTGAATTAGTATCGTCCGGGTGTCGGTGGTAGTGTAGAGAACTCGGTTATGCAAGGAGCCATTCCTGCACATTAGCTTGAATGTCCAAACTCGTTGGCTGGCCACTGACAGAACAATGATTACTGAACCAGTGTTGCACAGTACTAGACTCTAAAAAGGTTATTGTGACGGATGTTCCAACAAAAATGACTCACGAGGACAGCATTTGTTACAAATAGGCCACCTGGACGCAGGTTCTGGTTTCAGTCATCTGCCAAATTAAGGGCATTACTGGTAAAATGAGCGTTAAGACATGCAGATGAGGATATTCTTGATCTTTGGCTGTTTGGGGCCAACGCACTGTTGTGACCTTGGAAAGCTCGGAGCGGTAGAAAGGAAGAAAAAGTGTCTCTTTATCTTGATGGCTTGGAAGTAACATCCCGTTTGAGCGATTTCTTGTTGGTTCTGCATTAGGGGCCGCCAAGTAGCACAGTGGCAGTGGGGACGTCCCTTCACGCTACTCCAGTGTTGGCATCAATGCCAGCCTAGGATTAACAAGTGGAGTGGGTGATGGGACACGGGTGCAACCTCTTGCCTAGGCTTCTTGTGTCGTCTTGTTACCCTCATGAGGCATGTAGTGATTGCTCTTCTTCGCTTCTAGAGAATTTGTAAGGAATTAGGCTCCTTTGTGCAGAGAACACAAATGCTGCATGGAGTTGGCCATTGCTAGAATGTTTGCATTCCATCGTATTTCAGTTTTCTGCCCCGAGCAACTTGATTAGTCCCTTGTTGTTTCTTTACATCTACACTGCTTTACTCAGGCCGTGTTCCAAAATTTACTCGATCTTACTCCAGGGTAAGGGTTTTGTACCTTGGCGTTCCACAACCTACCCGCGTCCAGCACTTTTCAATATGTGTTGTCACGTGACACGACCTGCCGGAGTGACTTGGATCCATTTGGGTGAGATTTGGAGCACAGCCCCAGTTAACAGTGTTTGCCAATTTTGGATATGTAGCTTGTTGCGAAGCAAATCGATGGTTTCAGTATTAAGTAGTACTATTAAATTGAGGCCATGGGTATTGCCTGAAGCACTAATTTAAGTTCAACTGAGAGAAGCTGACTTCCTTTTTTTGTTTTACAAGATTGGAGCTCTCTGCATGAAGCCGGTTTGCTTACTATACATTCTGTAATCTTAAACTGTTTCTAGTAAATGTGCTCTAAAATATTCCTTAGCAGCTCTTTGGTGATGCGCATTGCTGAGCACCAATGTCATTGGAATGCAGTGTGTTTCATTGTGAACGTGATTCTGTTTTGACTGTAGGCATTTTTTTTCAGGAGCTGGAGAGTCTGGGAAGAGCACCATCGTTAAGCAAATGAAGTGAGCCACTCAACCCTGCATGCTTGACTGCTTTTGGCCATTATCATTCTTTGGCTGTTTTTTTATTTCCTCCTCGCTTTTTATGTTGGCCTAGAGGAACTGTATAGGCTCTGCAGGCAGGCTATCACATTTGTTTTCCCTTCGCTGTTAACTTTGTATTGACTGAGGAGCGGTCAAGTGCGCCGAGCTGGATCTAACCATCGTGCCGGAACGCGACCTTGCAGGCGTCGAGTTTCGGGCAGGGCATCTCACTTATATACATCCTCCACTAAAGTCGAACGAACTAGAAGGTTCCTCGACCTTTCAGTTCGTTCTTCAATGACATTGAACATTATGTGTAGCCACTGCGTACAGTATAATCGCGTTGTTTTATAATCCAGGCGATGTTTTAAAACATGTTTCCCAAGTCTGGGAAGCGGAAGACGTGATGGACGATTGCATCTGTGGCGCTCGGGGGGTGATACCAGACAACATTGCAGAGCTACAGCTTGCAAAGGGACGTCATTTTCGTCGCCTACTACGTTCTACCGAGGGCATAGAGAGAAACGGGAGACAAACGACGGAACGACTGCGCACTTGTGGCGTGTTGCCGCACTATATCTTCTCCGCTCCGCACACCGCAGCTCTCCGCCTCTCAGCCACGCCATCCGCACCTCTGGGCCTCCCGCAGAAGTGCAGGTCGCTTTCCGCAGTGCAGCTTGTATCCAACATGGCCGCCCTGGAAGCACCATTGCATTACTGTGCTCCACAAGCGGAGCATATACAGCTACTCTGTGTCCCTCATTACCTAACCGCGTAATGCATACCCACCAAGTTTGCTTCTCTGCTGATGTGTATAGACCTTTCCAAAAAGAGCTCTCCGACCACTCGGCGACTCTCGCCACCCCAATTGGCAATTTCTGCCGCCCTCCTGGGCTGTGGAAACTCAGTCAGCAAGACACTCCATCTGCGACACCTACCTTTTTTGTTATAAGTTTCACTGTGAGAACCAGGGAATACCAGGGTTCATAGCCTGCCAGGCCTTTGCGGAAACGGACTGCCAGCAAGGCGAATCGTTTGACTTACGAGGATTATCTCTGCCGAGACAATCTCTGGGAAGCCTTTCCGGTTTTTGCAAAAAAATAGACCATCGGGTGTGGGCTGGGGGACAGTAGGGACACGTCCGTTTGTGCAATTCGATTCTGTGCAAAATCTAGCTCTCTTCTAAACGGGCCCTAAGACAAGTCTGAGTCCCATCCGATCGTCCTGAAGTGACCATCGTCGACACTCTAGATTGGATATGCCACATTATCCGAGACCTTTCTCCAATAAACTCGGTTCGGATAACGTGGCACTGTGGGGTACGTACAGTATGTTGTTCGATCGATGAGACTCGTTGAATTTCGTGGGAGCGGGGAATACCCGTGCCTTTCGACTATCTTGCGTGATAAAATATTTCCAAAAATTGAGACCTTGTAGATTGGAACAGCCGAGTTTTTGGCGGTGCGAAAAATCTGCTTATAATGAAACAAACATTCGAGTTGCATTCGTTCTGTCGCACGCAGACTCGCTAAAAATAGCTTTTATTTGTTTCTATTCGTTGCCAGAGGAGGTCGAAAGCTTTCTCGAAGGCCCCGAGAAATTACATTCGCCATAAAACGCGCAAAGAGCAATAAAAAGCGGCAACTTAGCCGCCGCCAGTGTCAGGAATTGCACCTATGCAGGCTGCCACAGCCCACCGACGAGAAAACCCACGGCCCAGCGCAGCTGGGCAACACTGACATACTCTCAAAACCAGGGACAGGAGCTTTCAATTGCTTGGTTCGAGACTGGAAAGGTCTATACATGCAGAACCTTGCATTATGTTCACAAGTTGCTTTTAATGTGGACAGAGTGTTGCTTCTTTCGAGTTTCAATTGCTATAGAAACCTAATTTTGACATTTTAATTGTTGTGAATAGTGACGAATTGGAAAAATTTATTATGCAGATAAATTGTCCCTTAGTGTAATTATGCTGAGACTGTCAATGTACAGATGTAGTTTGCACAGCGTGAACATTGTGCCGGAGTAACAAAGGGTGTTCTATCTCCTTTGGTTTGTTGACCATTAATCACCGTTGTGTGAACAGTAGGCAAGTGCTTGTGTGGGCTTGAACTGACCCTGTCCCAACGTTTATTTCGGTGATTGTGCTTTTCAACTGAGAGATAGGCAGGGCAATGACCACAGCATACCTTGTGGAATTGCTCAGGAGCAGTGCAGTGGGTCTAAAGGCGACACCAGAAGCGGTTGTAGGTGGTAGACTAGCCACTCTTTCAATGACCGCTTTGAAGTCACCGCAGGAATGCTTGTAAAGCATTGAGTTGAGCATGTGCCAGCATACTTGAGTCATCCGTCTGTCTCATTTAAGACAAGGCTGCTCTAGGTTGGGCTTCCAGCTTCAGCTCTAAGCCAGTATGTTGCACAAGGACGTCTGAACTGTGGGTTTGCAACTCCTCCGTAGCACCACCAGTGTTGGCATGATCCATCTTTCTCCCCTCTCTCTCGCGCCCTCTCCCCGCTGATGTGTGTGGCCCGTCTGGAGTAGCGAAAATGTGTTCAGGAATTATGATACTAGATTGCTGCTCTTGTTTAGAACACAGGTCGAGCTTGCTCACCGCACTGGAAACAAGCATTTTATTGCATTCTCACAGTCTTATTTTAAGGGTAGATGCAAGTTGAAGAACGACAATATTTTGCAAAATATTTATTTTGGGATTTATTGCGATTATTTTTAAATCTTTATATTTGATATATAAAAATAATCAGTCCCGGTTATGATCGCGAAATTCGTCAAATACTCTTTGAAGACCTCCAGGCAACGCAAAACAGCATGAATTTGAGCCGTTCTCTTCTGCATAGTTGTTCAAGTTGCGATGTCGCCTGCCATCACATTTGCATTGACAGGTAGGCCTAGCCGTCTCCTCTCCATTGCACTCTTCTGTAGCTTCAATTTCTCACGGAAATTTATCAACGAGATATTATTTTCCGCATTACGGAAGAGCATAGCTACCAGTGATGTGATTCCTGTGCCATTTGTGCCAAACTGCGCCAAAGGGCTTACCCTGCTACATCCTGCTACATTTAGCCAAAATGTGAGGAACTTGTGCCAACATAGTGCCAAAACTTGATTTCACTTTAATAAATACTGAAAATATAATGACTCGAGCCCCTCTACACGTCCAATCATTATGGTACGCTTGTGCGAATGTTCCGAACTTTTAGATTTTAGCCGCAAATAGCGTACTATTCTATTTGATCTCTCTAACAGTGTCGAACACTGACACTAACCGGAATTTTGGCAATATCTATTTCTGTTGCTAATCTGCTTTGGCGTGTAAATGAGCTTTGTTGAGTGTGCTTCTCACCGCGCTCTTGCATACTGCAGTGAAGCGGTAACTGCAAATTAAGCATTGCAATTTTGCTTCGCAGCTCGCATCTGAGTTCTAAAGGGAAAGCAATTCCCTAAAGCGGGACATTAAACATGCAAGCGTCGGGCATATTTTAAAAGATGGGACTTTGCGAGTAATATTGTAACAGCTCTTAGTTGTAATAAACATTTCTGAATTATACTGTGACTATTATTTATGATAGACTGGTATTGTAGAGATGTTTTTTTCAAATTTGTGATTTAGCGAGAGTACTCGCAAGAGAATTTATAAAGCTGCTCTATAGCTTTATTTTAATTTTAACTTTATTATTTAGTTGTGACCTTTCTACGTGTTTTATCTGTTTGAGGTACAGTCAGTAGAATAAACTAAAACTAAATTCGGTGAAGCAGTATAATGAAGCTTGGGAATAACCTAGACAACTTAATTTGGCTGGATTGTTTTAAGAAGGCATACTTATCGGTTACATGCCAATCTCGGTTATTATGAGGTTCTACATACAAAATGTCATTAATTTTTATAGTTTAATGACAAAATCTTTTTTTTTTTAATCTGAATTGAGAATTTGTTTTTTCGCAACCTTTAGAACTTGAATGAAACATCAGTTTCTGTGCTCAAGGTTATTCTAACATTATTTTAGTGGAATATACTATTTGGTTTACATTTAATTTTGTACGTCGAGTGACCATTCGCAGCTCCATACTGTCCTACATCGATCAGCATCTTGTGGCCAGGCCTAGTGCTTCTATGTGCAACTAAACAGTATAAACCACGTGCCAGCGATTTGGCGAGCGACGAGACAAGGGACTGCGACCCGCTTCGGGGGCTGTCGCTCGGTCAGTCAGGCAACGAGGCAAACCGCACGAAAGCGACGGGGAGGAGCAACCAAGACGACAAAGGACGTTTTCTAAAAATCCACAAACCGAGCGACGCGACGGGTGACAGTGAGAAATCTGTGTCTTCGTCACCGACTCATTGTCGTCGCTCACTCAATCGCTTGCATGCGGTTCGGCCTCTAATGACTGCTATCCTGGCTCCTTCCTTACAAACAAATTAAATTGCAGCGTACGACTTTTTTTTTATATATGTATATTTTGTAACGAGTGAAGAGAATCTTGCTTTTTATTCAGTCCTCCGTATTTGCCAGCACGGAAAAGGCATATTATGTGCCCCTTTTAACATGTGACGCTCCTCTAAGCTTTGAACTAGCGTGCAGTGAGGTGCGAAGGACAGTATGGAGCTCGTTGGCCAACGGGTGCTCGAATTTGTATATTCGCGCGACTGTATGCGTCGCTAGAAGAATGTTTAGCAGTTTTGGGTGTTCCACCTTCTGGCAGTGGTGTCATAGGTTCGAGGAACAGCGCGACACTTTTTTTTTAAAGGGGTCCGTAGATGGAAGGATCCCGAGTCATTGCCCACCCCGCTGCCGCCCGAAATTCATAGAAAAAGTGGGGTAGGCCGTGTTTCGGTGGGTAAACACAAAGTCAAAAACAAAAAGAGAGAAAAAACGGCCATCTTTCTGCGCGTATCTAACGCAGCTGCAGGAGAAATACATTCAACTCAAAACTCGAATTGGTTTCATGTTTTATGCAAGAAATGCTCAGGAAAGAATGTTTTACTATGGCGAAGTCCATTGCTTACATACGTGCGATGAACACCGCCAGTCGACATACAGCACAAACATTTGTTTCGTGAAAGCATGTTTCTAACACTGCTGTCTTCTCGATAATGAAAAAAAGCTTACAAGAAATTTTAAACAACAACGAGCAGGCGGGTGGACGAATGAAGCGACGAAAAGCAATGCCGGGAAGCAAGAAAGCTGGCAATCGCATTAGCAAATACAGGGTGTCTAAAAAAAAAAAAGAAAATTTACAGGGTTTTTTTATCGCAAAAATAAACTGCATTGCCGAATGCTCATTCTCCGCCGAAAGGTAGCACTAGAGGTCCGAACCAGGTGCCAAAGTTTCAACGCGAACTGATATTTTAATCGGAAGTTATAAATGATTTCCTGAAATTTTTAATGGGAAAATGGGGCCCATTTTTGCTAGTTTTCGGTTTCTGGCGCCATAGAGTTCCATGTATTTGAGAGCTCCGTCGGCCTTCAATTTTTTCATTGAAATTTTTAGGAAATCCCTTATAACTTTTGAATAAAATGTTCACTTGTGCTGAAACTTTGGCATCTGGTTCGGACCTCTAGCGCTACCTCTGGGCGGAGAATGAGCGCTTGGCGATGCATAGTTTTATTTTTGCAGCGAAAGAAACCTTGTAAATTTTTTTCCGGGACGCCAGGTACGTTGCTGTCGGGCCAAGTCGGGCAACTTGTCAGTCACAAGCTCTTGCGCAACTTTCTTGTTTTGTGCTTACATGCGTGCGTCCGTGCACGGCGTCCTATCAATGGGGGTTGAGGCGGCATTGCTGCGTGGCGTGGACAGCACCATGAAGACTGTGCTTGAAATGGAACACTCTACAAACGTCTGCGTGGGTCGTTCCAGCAAATCTTTATTTACCCGTTGGTTTTGTCTCAAACATTGCACAACCGCAGTCGCAACATGCCTGGAGAAGGAGCGGGTTCGTGGCGACCTTACGTCGGCGGAGACACACTTTGACCTTACACTCCGCGGTTACATTCCAGGATATGGGGCGTTCGGTTACCTCGCGATCCCTGACTGGGTTATTGCTTGTGTAGACTTTTTTTTTTTTCCTTTTTTCCTTGAACTAGGTTTTTGTAAGCAAAAAGTTTTCATTCTGTTATATTCATTGTTTTCTTTTCGCACAAATGCACTACGATTTCTTGGTCGCTCGCGGAGGAAATGCATAAACAAAGAGAAGTGTCTTTTTCTCCTTTGTTTTACTTTGTCACGGACATCTTATAACTGTAAGGTCCGCGGCCGCGTCGTTCGGGTAGGATGAGTGTTCGCGGAGTCAGCGTTGGGGTATTTGAAGGGGGGGACGATGACTCTGGTTTTTCTAGAAATCTGATATTGGCCCCAAAAAGTGGGGTGGGTGATGACTCGGGATATTAGGGTATACTTGAGCCTGCAGGGCCTTCGGCGCTGACGACCTGCCCCTTGCAGGATCATCCACGAGTCTGGCTACACGTCTGACGAGTGCAAGCTGTACCGACCGGTGGTGCACAGCAACACCATTCAGAGCCTGCTGGCCATCATCCGGGCCATGGGACAGCTCAAGATCGACTTCAAGGACCCCAGCCGAGCGGTGAGCTCCGCTTCCGGTCGCCACTTTTGGGGTTTCTTTTTCTCGGGCAGCGCCGCATTCCGAGTGTTGAAGCTGTTTATTTTCGGTGATGGGTTTCTGTCCTCCTTCGGGTCTATGTGGCTTCGTTCATTTGTGTACCGAGGACTTTTTGTCCTTCTTTGCTCGTGCGATTCGCATCGGGGGTACACTTTGACTTCGAGTCTTGCGTGCTCGTAAACGCATTGATACGACAAACACATCAGTTGCAATCGTCTCGTTGCGGGCAACTGTCGCGCGAACCCCACAGGTGCTTGCCAAACAAAGAAAGCATCGGTGCCATGACCACATTAAATGCCATTTTTCTCAAACTTAAGGGGGCACTGCCTAGGAATTGCAATTTTTCCTAAAAGGTCGTATTTCTGAAAAACAGTTTTTTCAGATTGTTAGATTTCCTCAAGAAAGCTGCGAAAGTTTTATTCTTATACATAAAGTATTTACTCCAAAATAAATTATTTTCAATGTGTCGGCGGCCTCCAAAAGGCACACGTTTTTGCGCAAACTTGCCATTTTCAAAGCACGCTCGCTCCACGTCAATTCGGCCTAGTGCAGACTGGCCCCCCGTGCCGTAAAGAGTGTTTAGCCCTCTTCCTTCGTGCGTGGAGCTTTCTGCGAGGCGTCGTGCTGCGTACGGACGGCGAGACTCCGTAGAAAAGAACGCCACACGCTCCGTTGTTGGCCACATTGGCGACGCGGGAGTTCCAACTTGCTCGGACTAGTCACGAGGACCCCACCTGCCGGCGCGAGATTTTGATGGCCGGTTGTTGTTTCGTTCCCTGTACTCGTGGTCAGCTTTCTGTGGCAATGCAGTCAATGCTAGGGGAGAGGGTGTGCCAACCGCTGTAGACGCGCTCTTCTCCTCCCTTCGGATTGCCACAGAAAGCTGACCGCGAGTATAGCTACTTTACATGCATTTGACTGTTTGTCGACTTTCCATCCCCACAATGCTGGTGACTTTTCGTAGCGAGTCACGTTTGGCGGCCACAAGCGGTTTATGAAATGAAGAGGGGGCGGACGACCTCGCGAGGTAGTCGGTGGAAGCGCTTGGCCGTCACCTAGCGCTTCAGAATCGCCCGCCGCTTCGGTGCATCCTGCCACATTACAACTCGAAGAGTCGAATCCGCAGCGACCATCGGCTCCCGCATCACCTTTGCCGGTGATGGAAATCTCGAGCGAAGACAGCCTCGCTGCGATGGAGCAGAAGATTGTTACGATGCAACGAGAGAAGCCATGCCTAACTGACAGTGCCGAGTACCGCGTAGCAAGCCAGGCACAGAGAGGTACACGGGGTGATGGAAGATCCCAACTGCCAAAGGACGGGTCTGCTGGTGCCACGCAAGTGGAGGCAGCCACCGTTATTCTTGGACGCTCGGTGAAGCGACACGGTGTACCACCGTGCTGTGTGACAGCCACAGCATGGCCTTCTCCAAGGTAGTCGGCCTTTACGACGAGGAAATGAAGAAGACTGCATTCAGTGTTGCCCTATTGCGGGAAATGTTTCGTATTGTTGCAAAAAGTATGAGGGAGAAACTCAATTTAAATGCAGGTAACCGTCGGAAGTATTTTTTGATCAAAGTCTAAACTTTTCTCATTATCTCAGTTGCATCAAACAAAAGAAAGGAAGTGGCACTTAGCAACTCTTGACATTTTGATATTTTTAAAGGCCAAAATCCAATTCACTGAGCCGAGGCGCATGGGTTATCCCACTGGCACAGACTGCTGGTGCCATTAGAACCGAAACATGGTCCTTGAAGCAGCGGGAGAAGCACCTGTGTCCCGGCCACACGATCCAGCCTTCTCCGAGGGCAAGGGAGCTGGTACCCTTGTAGTACAACTGCCTGTCACGGAGGTGTGGAAGTACCCCAATGGGGTGTTTGCTTCTTTCAGGACCGTGTTTGCTTCCTTCAGGACCGTGGCCTTCGCAGTCCTTAGATTTCAACCTGAGTCTTTGAGCAGTGATGTGATTGCTGCGCCAATTGCACCAAACTGCGCCAAGGGGCTAACCCTGCTGCATCCTGCTACATCCTGCTACATTTTGCCAAAATATGGGTAATCTACGCCAAGCCTGCGTCAAATTTCAAAACCGAAATTAAACTGAGTACCGTAATTGAGCATGCGTGTGTTATGTGGCGCAAGCGGTCGCCCGACACAAAGTACCCTGCATCCATTGTCCATCCGGTCTTGCATGGTTTTCCCACCGTGTCTCTTTCTCGTCGTGTCGTGGGTCTCGTCTCGCATCTTTATTTTTTAATAGTTTCAACGATAGACGCGGGTGTGCGCGGACGCTCCAACGCTAACATGCCGGGTACCACATGCCGTCATGCTGTGAGACGAAACCACGTTTTTACGTGGCGGGAGTTACTTTGTGAGCCGAAGCACTCGCTCCTGAAAACGACGACCCTGGGAAAACTATATTTGGTCCCTGCCTTCCAGTCACCGTGGTCGCGCGACGTCGAGTGTTGCCGTCCTCACGTCGATGCAGATATGGCGCTTTCTAAAATACAACTAGGTACCTCCGCACGTTCATCAACATTCCTGTTCTTGTTTAAATCATTCGTTACTATAAAAATCCTTTAACTCAAAGACTGCTGTGTCGAAGTATTGATTACCTAAGTTTCTGTCGGTGGGCTTTCTTTCGAGGGGGACCCCGGTACGTGAAAAATATGCTGCGAAAGAAAGTTGAAGAGAAATGATCTAAAGCAAATAAGGCAATGTCTGCATGCTGAACCCGCACAGCATGCTTGTTTGTCTCGAGTTCAGTCGTTGCGCAAAGCACTTCAAGATCTTTTTGATCCTCAGTTTTTTTTATGTGTGTTTAGCTTGTACCTTGTTTGCCCGCCTGGCAAGCACGCGCCGCTTAACTGTTTTTCGTCGTATGCTCGACAGTTACATTTTGCATACAATTTTGGGAATCAATTGCCGACGAAGAGGAGTGGCATGGTTTCAGTTTCGATCGAACAGCCGTTGTCTCCGCTCGCGCGACGAAGCACTTGCATTTGCAAGCCTGCCGAAGTTTCCCTCATATGCATGCGAACATGTTTGCACGACAGAGGCACCAGCTGGGACGCTTGCAATTCATCGTTTTAGGTTTGCTTACTTTTGACTAAAATGTGGCACTTCGGGAACCAGTAAAATGGTGGCAAGCGGTCTTTCGGAATTGCTGGGCAACGCCTACAGCACGGTACACTTGTGGGATGTCTCAGCAGTAAAAACACAAGCAGCAAGTTCCGCCACAACACTTCACATCAGAACACAAGACAACACAAAGTGCCCTTCGGTTGTCCAGCACTTAAAACAAGTATTTTTTAATTTTCTAAGAATATCTGCTCTAAAAGCCACTTTTGCTGCTGCGAAACACTGTCTTGTGGCTGCTCCAGAAAAAACACTTTTGCTGCTCTAAAACACGGTTTTGGTTGCTTCAAAAACCACATTTGCTGCTCCAAAACACTGTTTTGGCTGCTCCGAAAGCTGCTTCAAAATGCCTTAGGCCAATCACATCACTGCTTTGAGGCATCATGGAAGTTCTGTTGGAAATGGGCGTCTAGCCAGGGAGCCGTCAAGCGTCACGCGCAGAGAGGGCAACCCATATGAAGGTTGCAAAGGCCAAAGTGAAAGCACTCGGGTCATTGATGATGTCCCGCAAAAAAAGGAAGATGAAAGCTGTGGCCATAGCACAGAAGGGCCATGCGGAAGAAGGACTGACCTATGCCCCTGGAGCATTTTAGGGGAAATGGCAAGCCCCATTTAAAGTCAAACACTGCGTGGACTTTGATATGTGTTTTTCTCAGCTTCCTGTTTCGACCATTTTTCCACTTCTCTAAAACTATTGTTAGATGACTCAAGTGTAGTCGCCAACCGATTATTTGGACTCGGAGAAGACCCCCGAAATGGTCCGAATAATCAAGCAGTCGGAAAATTTGGTAGATGAAAAACTTGCCTTTATTACGCCTAAGCAGGCTTTAAAAAGCTGTCAATAGTGGCTTGCTTCATGTTACACCTGCTCGCGATGACGTCTGCTTGCATTTGCGCGAGCGTCGTGTTCTCGTTGTACACATTCAACAGCAATGTTAATGCGTTCGTAATGTCCGCTGTCAATGGCTGCGGGCAGTAGTCGTCGTCGGAGTCTCATTTTCTGCTGATGCGAGGAATGAGATGAGAGGCGCTAATCCACGAGCGCAAAACGGCGACTGGCGATGCGAAAGTGGGGCGGACGCGCGAGGAGATGGAGGGAAGCAAAGCAAAATTATAATGATGATGATGATGATGATGATGATGACGTGCAGCTAAATGGAAAAGAAGGGCTAGCATAGCGTCACCTAGCGGTAGGACTCGGGAGTACTCAAGTCGTGCTGCCAAACCAAGCCAATCCATTTGCAGCCAACATAGAATTCAAAATGGCCGCTTCTCGGTGGTGTTTCCCGCTGATCGCTCGCGACGATGTTGTCCGAATAATCAAACTTTCGGACCTCAAGCTGTCCGAAACATTGGTCGTGAATATGCACTATTTCTATTGGGTAAGTCACGGTTCTTCCTTTAGGTCCGAAATATCAAACAAGTTTGAATTACTGGAGTCGGAAAAATCGGTCGGCGACTCTACCCGCATATTTGCTGTGCGGTTTTTCTGGAGTGAAATTTACTCAAGTACTCAACTATGCACCTAATTTTTCTAAATTGTAACTTATCCAACGAGAAAATGTTGCATTTTGTAAAAAACGAAGAAAGGGAAGGTATTACAATAAAAGTTATTCCAAGTCCATTACCAATTAGTCTAGTCACTCATTGTTATATTCCAGCAATGTGACATTTCAGTATTGTTTTTTGTAACAAGTTTTTTTTTTCTGTGGCAGTACTACCATAATATCCCCAGATTTAGCCCACCTAAAATTGGGTGACAATAAGGACTAGGCTAACTTTCTATGTACAATCAAGAAAAATTGAAAAATAGTTACCGGTTTTTCCGGACTATAAGTCGCACATCCGTATATTAAGCCGTTTTCTTGGAAAAGTTGGTGTATAAGTCACGCCTCTTTGCACGGTTCACGCGATCAGTTTTTTTAGTGCGCGCATCGGTATTGCGAAATCGGAGTTTCGCCCAATCGGCTTGATCTCACGTACCGTTAGACGCGTAACTTTGACGTTTCGACTCGCAAGGAATGCCCATAGCACGGCGCTGTCTGGCGGTGGCAATCGAGTGTTTCGCAGCGAAAGGACATAAAACACACAAAATGAGGGGGTAGTCGGCTTTATTCGAGCAAACACATGCCGAGCGAACGAAAGTTTAGCGAGCTAGACACTTGTGAACCAAGCTTTGAACCACTAGACCTAGCCCAGCCGAGTTCTGGAGACGATGCGAGCATTGATGTGCAGGCCGAAAGATAAACCTTGACATGCTTTTTTTCGGTACTTCTAGAAGATCGACTAGGCACAATCCTTCCTTTTACATGTAGCAACACGGCTGGAGCGTGGCAGAAAAAAAAACTGCTCATCAAACGGAAGCCAAGAAAGACGCGAGAAAATATCCTGCAAAGCATGTATACCAGCTGACTTACATTTCAGTGTTACTGGACCGAAGCAAAAGAATACAAACTATGGCTGTATTGGGCAATGTCTATAACGTGCTGTAAAAGCTTTATTCTCGCTGTTTTGCCTATCCACATCCGAGCCGCTTCGGGGAAACCATCAAATTTCTCGCTTTCCGAGTCCGAGTCATGAAAAGTGTAGAAGGAGCGCCTGGGTAGGCGTCATGGGCTCGCTCCACTCCTGGTTTGAGAGAACTAGGGCTCTAAACTCGTCAAACACAAAGTTAGGGCCAAAGTTCACGGAGCGTACCGATTGGTACTATCCCGACAATGACTTGGCGCTTCTGTCACCGGCGTCCAATCGGCGCGCTCCGTGAACTTTCGGCTCCAACTTCGTGTTTGACGAGTTTAGGTCCCCTGGGCTCAGAAAGGGAAAAAATGTGCGGCTCTCTAGTTGATTAAATACGACAACCAAATAAATATGGCTGACTCGACTCTGACTCAACTCTGCACTGTAGAGTTACCGCAGTAAAACAGTTGAAGCATAGCCAAGTTTTTTCGTAATATTTGTGGGTGGTTGTTTTTGCAGTTTATTGTATACTTGAGTTTGGTAGGCTCATGAAACTCAGGAGCATGTATTTTCATCAATCTGTTTTTGCCAACATGCCACTTTTTCATGCCATTTTATGGGAATGATGTTGATTGTACGATTGTAAACAGCATTTTCTCTGATCTGAACCTTAATTCTAAAAGGTCCGTGTACCATGAGTGTTGTTCTTATGGCCATTTTTAGGCATATTTTAAGAAAAGGAATATGCGTAGATTTTAGAAAACAACACTCAGTCATTATCATAGGGGCTAAGTTGCTTTTCTGAGAAACAGTGCGTTCAGGAGATGAAAAGAAATTGTTGGCTGAGATTACTGCTTGTCTGCTGTCAAAGAAGAAAGGTTTCAAGCAACCCTGAAATGTGAGCCTGCTTGCCGCTCACATTTCAGGCTCGATTGAGAGGGCTTGCAGGGGTTTCACTGGCATTCCCTTTGGCATTTGTTTGGTCGGTATGTCCAGAATGAGGGCACTTCCTGCCGCATTCTTTATAGCAGCTGTTGGGAGGACTCACTATGTCCCTCCTCGGTGTTGCGTGTCCTGTCTGGTTTTGCCTTTTTTTTTAGCGCTTTGCGAGTCCATTCCTCGGAGGCATTATTCGTTAGGATTGTTGCCAAACTCGACCTGTGCTCCAAGGCCAGTGGAGGCCAGTGCCGTTATTGATTTTCTTTATCTTTGAGTATCAAAGTCGAGGGGAAAACCGCCGAAAGGCAGTTCCGCTAACAATTCTGCACATTCTTCGTTGCATTTCTTTTCGGTGCTGTTCATGCTACCAATTGTGCACCCGTGCCGTTGCGCACCCTGTTTTTTGTCACCTTGGGAAGTCGGGAACGTCTGTAATTAACCGAGTTTATTTGAGCCCACCACAAATTTTGTTTTAATTTCTCGCTATTTTGCGGTAGTTTTATTGGTGCACTGATGTTGCAGAAAATTTTTTTTAGCACCTGGTAATTACATAAAGCAAAAAAATTGACTTCCCGCAAAAAAATATTTTCATATTGTTTGATTTCATTTATTAGTGCTGGAGGGCCCCAACAGGTGCATTACATGGGAGGGAGGGGCACGTAAGAGAAATAAAAATGCGTAAAAAAATGTTGTACGCACAAAAAAAAAATGTTGGCAACAGTTTGTTATTTTGGATGTAGACCAAGTGGCAGGCAGTGTGAGAGGATGTGGCTGATTACGAAACGATTTCGGATTATACGGCATTTCTAAAGGGAGCGGGGTCGCCGATGCACACGGCACGATCTGGGAGATTGTTCTATTATGCAATGGTGAGGGAAAGAGACGTTAAAAGTGGAACCAGCAATGCGACATACGCTATGGGTGCTGGGACGAACGACAAAGGCACTCGCAGAAGACGCACATTTGAGATGGGTGTATGAGATGTGGGGACTGGCGCTTGAGGGCAGCGTGTGTTGCAGGACGACGCCCGGCAGTTCTTCACGGTGGCCGGGGCAACGTCGTCGCAGGAGTGCGAGATCACGCCGGAGCTGGCCTCGATGATGAAGCGCCTGTGGCAGGACCACGGGGTGCAACACTGCTTCTCACGCTCCCGGGAGTACCAGCTCAACGACTCTGCCTCCTAGTGGGTACCTCCCTCTCTCCACCTCTTTGACTTTTTTCCAGGTGCGCGAGACGTCCTCTCTGCCATCCTCACCCTGCTGGCGGCTACGGCAATTGGAAAGGAGACGAGTCTGACGGCTAAGTTGAGGACTAAACAATGTGGAGAGCAAGTCGTCTGCTTCTTTTGCAGGAGTTGCGGTGACGTCAGGATTACGCCGAGCTCAGATTGGGTCTGATTGAAGGATAGTGGGTAGACCTCAATAAAGGACAGTAGGTAGGTCTACCCACTATCCTTCAATGAGAGCCAATCAGAGCTCGGCGTTTTGACGTCACCACGACCCCTGCAAAAGAAGCGGACGCACTTGCGCTCCGCATAACTGGGACTATTGGCTCACCTTTCCGACACCCACGTAGCCGAAACACTCGATCGGCGATTGGGCCTGCATTCCAGTCGAATGCGGGTCCAGACTGCCCCGTCGGGGAAGATTATGCTTTTTGGCTGAAGCTTTGCGCGTGAAAAAAAAGAGCCGGACGAGGTTCCTCACGTCTGCTATTGGCGACTCCGGCGATGCCACGCAGCAGAAATGCCCAGAAGCTCCGAGAGAAGCTTGTTTTGCCACTTTGGATCCGCTTTTGCCATGTTGCTTCTCGTAGGCCACGTAGCTTCACGCGCTTTTAGAGCAAACGGCTGCGGCTGTGTTGCAACGAGATGAGGCAGGGGTCTCTTTTTCGCTAAGGGGCAGGATAAGGTACCTGTCGCTGTCTCGACGGGCTGGAAATGAATAAATACAAATGAGGAAAGACTTAATAAATAATCCGAAATAAGCAATTATTAAATACAGAATTGAAAGTTGTAGGTAGAAAGTAAAAAAAGAAGACTGGAAGGTGGACGAATACAACTAGGTTATTTAAAAATCTGCTACAGTCAAACCTCGATGTAACAAAACCCCCGATGTAACGAAGTACATAACCTTTTCCAACCGCAAGTGTATGCACGCCATGTATTTCTGACCTCTATGTAACGAAGTCCCGTTTGCCGAAATTTCGATATAACGAAATTGTATGGACAATTCGGCAGAAACTTTTGGGTCCCAAAGGGGATTTTGGGAAGCACATGTGCTGAAATGGGCCCCCGATAAAGCGCAAAGGGTGAAAGGGGCCGAACCTGGCGAGTGTGGTGTACAGAACGGCTACTAGAGGACACTAGAGCCGCCGCCGTTTCGTCCGTCGGCTTCGTTCGCGCTGAGTAGTTTGTTTCGAGGCGTAACTAAAAGCGTGCGTTTCTTGTTGTTCTGGGCGATGGAGCCTCGAAGGCGATGGAACCACCCCTGACAACGTCGATTAGGACAACTTCTATACGCCGACTCTGCTGTCATTGCGATGGAGGAGGTGACCGACGAGGCGATAGCTAGCGATGTTCGTGGGAACATGCAAGACTGGGATGACATCGAGCCTGATGAGCAAGACATATGCGATGTGCCCAGTAACCGTGAAGTGGTGGACGCGATGAATGTCTTTAGGCGGTCTGGTATGTCTTGAGGCCGTCTGGCTATGCGAACGTCAGCGATGCCAATAATAATGCCACGAGTGGCTCAGAAAAAGGTGATGGACTACTTTCAACCGAAATAGAGGCGTCCTCGGTGAGTTTTGTTCACCCGAGGAACATTTGTGGAAACTTTCTTTAATGTTAGCCTCGAATTTCTATGTAGCGAAATTTCAATGCAACGAAGTAAATTCTGAATTTTACCGACTTCGTTACATCGAGGTTTGACTGTATTTAGCTAAAAACCATGACACTACACAACGTGAGAATGCAGAAAATTTGCCAGGCATGAATCTAAGCGCATAAAAGCTGCCATGTTCCAAGGGGGCACGAGACTAATTAGAATGATAGAACTGATGTTTGCAATATGCGAGAGATACGACACGGGACACTAAGCACAATATGAATGGGCACGCGTTTCAGCATTTGAAGTTACACAGGTACGAAATAGGGGACTAAGAGTGCTGATGCTGGTGTGGACAATGTCCTAGTGAATAGTAGGACAAGAGGTCATACAATCGAAAAGAATATTGGGGCCCTATGCCTTTGAATTGGTGGTCAATTTGAATGTCACTGCGCGTGTTTTTGAACAGGGTGGACCATTGATTGTTGCGAAAGCCCATCCTCCCGCCTGCCAACTTACTCTTAGACCCGATTTTTGTGATTCACGTACCACTCGCAAAAGGTTAATTGCGCTAAGGAAAAGGGCAAAACGTCGTTATTGGACAAACAATGTTTGGCACAGTACACCCACACCCATCCATAGGATAAGGATAATTTTGTGTAGGCCCCTTATCAATATTGGGAATAGCATAAATGGAATGATAAAACTTTTATCTATGCTGGCTGTCCTACAAAGGTAAATAGACCAAACTATTTGCGCAGAGTGAGTACCTCTGTCTCGTGCCACGAAGAACTCTGACTTGCTATTACCTTTTAGTTCATACTGTTCCCAAACTTCATCTTTGTTTATTTATATCGGCATCTCTGTTTTCGTGCCTTTTTCAAAAAGATTATATCGATTATTTCTTCATTTAATTTTGGTAGTGCATTACTAAAAACTAAATACCCTCGGTAATTTCCCCTTAAATGATGTAAACGAGATTTTACTTCACATCAAACGTTCGTTTTTGAAATTTTTTTTCCTTTTTTTTGAATTTTTTTTAGAAAACTTTGGACGTCTTTTTTTTCTCCTTCTCTTTCGGGAGTATTAAACGTCAGTTGTCAGTTAGTGCTCTTTCCTGTCGGCCTCATTTTTCCTTACTCGGCATTTTGCGCTTTATTATGTTAAAAGGAGTAGTAGGGTCGATTAGTCTGTTTCAGAGCTTCGGAAGTTATTTTGCGTTAATTTAGTTTCCTTCATTTACTCTTTCATCGTTGCAATCGTCCACCAACCTCTCTCTCCCCCGTCCCTTGTGCTGAACCAGAAGGGGTCCCCCAAACATTAGTGGTGGGGAACCACTGCACTACGTCATTCACATTGGCTGCAGTGTATGCCTATGATTGAATCTTAATATCTTGTACATCCTTTATTCGAAAGGAGGGCGACAAAAATAGTCCCCACCACCGTGAGTGCTTCCGGAAAGCACAAAAATCGACCTTGTCTCGCCTTGGAAAAATAAAAATTATGGATTGATTTTACTGATTAATCCTGCTTTACCTTAACAAAAAAAAAAAAAACAGATGCTTTTGAAGAAAAAAAAATGGCAATGGTAGGGTTTCCGTTGCAAAGCAGCCGATACTCTCGGTGACACACCAGAGATTTCGTAGAGACGGGACCTCGTGCTTTGGCTTTTTGTAAACTCGCCGTTTTGCCCGCTTCAATCTGTTTGTACGACTACTTTGGGATCGTACCTGATATAACGGATTTAAAATGCCACTGGCCCGTCAACGTGCTGGAATTTCTCAATATAGACCGGAAAATAAGGACACAGCTGTTGTTTCCGTGTCATTCAATTCCCTCCGCATTTAATCGGACTAAACATGTTTTAAAAATAACCTTTTTTTTTTTTAAATACCGTCGTTATAGTGGCATTATCGGAAAATGTTGGTATTTCATTGGTGTTTCACATAAAAAGAGACCCTCAAGCGCGAAATATCTGAACACGCTAGGAGGCTACGTTTGGAGCAGAAATGTGTGGACATGGTGGAAGCATTTTTGATGGCGCACGTAGGGTTGAAGACGTGGGAACGGAGACTGTAGGATACCTCCGGGTCGTGTCCCAGAGAGTTGCAGACCGCCTGTACGAGACCCCCGCTCTAGCTCGGTATGGCGTATTTCTCCAGCATGCGGCTTAGCGGTGGCCTCTAAAGGGGCTGCAGAATTGGCTCTGTTGTCGTTAGCCAGTTGCCAGCCCGCTAGAAAGAATACTTTCTAGCGGGCTGGAAAAACGCACTATTCCGAATCGAGGACAGTGTGTGCGCGGACGTTAGTTTTATGTGGACGAGAGTGGGATTTTTCTATGTGTGCTCCCGTCATTCTTGCTGCCAACTCATCGCGTTCTGTGCTGCCTACGTACGGCGACGTCCGTTCAGATACGCACCCATTAAAAAGGGGTTACAATTCTGAATTCTTGCCGTAGTTCGTACGAGGCTATCGTATACGCGCAAGAAAAAAGGGGAAGGAGGTTAGCGGGTGACTCTGTGGTCCATTAGTTGGTCCAACGACGCCGTTCCAGGCGAGCCCATCCACCCTGGCTCGCCTATTGCTCTGCACCGCACTGGGTTGCCAGTAAAGCTTCTAAGGGTGGTCAAAGAGCATGGACGTATCGGGGCAGAAGGGTGGCCCGTGGGTTTACCGACAGGGAGAATAATGGACGCCCGTGTGCAGCTACCTGAACGCCCTGGACCGCATCTCCCAGGCGAGCTACACGCCCACGCAGCAGGACGTCCTCAGGACGCGGGTCAAGACGACCGGCATCGTCGAGACCCACTTTGTCTTCAAGGAGCTGCACTTCAAGTGAGTCTCGCTACGGGGCTTTGCTACCTTCCAAGATCCTGCGGCATCGCTTTGTGGGCAGCTCGAGTCTGCCGGATTGGGTACGTGGAGCTGGCACGGTGCCTGGAGAACGGCCCCTTCCTCTGGCCGACTTCTCGGCTGGGGGGGCGGTCGTCCGACCCCTGCCGGCTCGGGACTCTTTCCTTCCGCGTAGCGGAGCGTCATCTCG
Source organism: Ixodes persulcatus (assembly GCA_013358835.2). NCBI lineage: Eukaryota > Metazoa > Arthropoda > Arachnida > Ixodida > Ixodidae > Ixodes > Ixodes persulcatus. The sequence goes on from JABSTQ010009985.1 coordinate 224,373, forward strand.
GGGTCCTGCGGCAGGTGGAATAAAAGGAATGTGGCAAATGGTCAGCGTCGGTGGTCAGAGAGACGGAAAAAATCAAACGATAGGTTAGGCGTCAACTTTGTTTATTTTTATACGACAAGTGACGTCGGTGTTCCTGCATGAATTAAAGCCAGAAAACGCTATATACAAAGCTCGCAATTGCATGTTTTCCTTCGTTTATGCGGCAAGTAAAGTCGCATGGGGTACCACCGATGTGTATGCCTCCCCGTTTCGAAGCGAACGAAATGGTTCCACTAGACTATTATTTTAACCGCCTGCCCGTCCCGGCAGGATGTTTGACGTGGGCGGCCAGCGCTCCGAGCGCAAGAAGTGGATCCACTGCTTCGAGGGCGTCACGGCCATCATCTTCTGCGTGGCGCTGAGCGGCTACGACCTCGTCCTGGCCGAAGACGAGGAGATGGTGAGGCCCCGCCCTTTGCCCTTTTTCCGGGCCAATAACGCTTTTGGGATGATGAGAAGCAACTCTGCCAATGGAGTGCGTCGTCCCACTGCCTCTTGAAGCCGAGGAGAACTACCGTACTCGGTGGCACATAGGCTGACCTTCTTTAAATCTGGGACTCCAGTAGGTTGACCACCCGTCCCGCCACTTCCGGGACTCTCCCGCATCAAGGGCTTGTGTCCCGCGTCCCGCAAGATATACCAAAATTCTCAAAAGGGTCCGCATTTCACAGACTCAAAAAATTCGGAATTTAACCGATGGCGCCGCCGAATGACGGGGAAGCACGGAGGTCTCTGGTAATCCTGTAAATCGCGATCGTACACCATTTTCTATCCCAGCATCGCGGGAAGCAACCATTGTTCTTGCGGGAGAACAGACACGCCGTTGTCCCTCCCCCTAGGGTGAAAGTACTGGGAGAGAAAATTGCTAGCGAAACGCCAAAAATAAATTATCGTAATTATTTTAAAAGCAGACTGCGTCGAGGGTTGCTGCGAAATATTTTTTTAGTGAAGATGGCTACACAAGGCAAAAAGCCTGCAACTCGCAATGGTCGAAACAACACAAACGCAAGGTTCTAAATTTGCGTAAGGGCATGTTGGTAAAAGTAAGCATCCATAGGAAGGAAACAATAAGCCGAAAAAGATTTACTGTTAGTTCTTTCCTTTTGATGCATTATGTTCCGCTGCAGCAAATTTTGATGTTTTCAATTAAACATATTTATTTAAACATTTGACATTAAACTTAAAAAATGAAAAGGATATACCACTGGGAGTGAAATCTATTTGAGCTTACTTGCCGCGTTACAGTTTGCCGGTGTACAATGCTTTCAGCCACATTCCGTGATGTGCGTGCGAATAAATATCCTTCGATATATTTTCTTTTTTACTTGCCATAGTATACTGGCCTTCTGTACCGGTAAGTGTGTGTCGGTAGCAGGAACCCTAGACTCCAGACTTTTTTTTCTGGGGCAGCCGCCATGTTGAGTTCTGACATAGCTGAGTTTGGGAAGCAAATCACTTTATTTGCCCATTGGAAGGCACTAGAATTCAGGGGGTTGGTGCCAAGAATATGCTTTTTCTCTGGGAATTATGCTTACCAACTACGTCATGTTTCAATGTGGCAACCGTCGCACGAAAGCGGTCTATAAACATGGTCAAAGAATGTCGACGTATACGATGGAACCCCGATTGTGCGTTCCCGGTTTATGCGACGTACCACATTCTACGGCGATTCGGCACTGGACTGGCCAACTCCCGATAGAAACTACGCACCATCAAACCTTCGTAACGAAGTCTGCGGGACTGACGAAATTTTTCCCCATACAGGTAACTTAGTTGTAGTAGTTCAGCGTAAAAAGTCGTTCGCGCAAAACCCAATTCGTGCTATCGCATATTGACGTTCCTGCGCAACATTCGAGGAGTTTTAGGAAACGGTATAGCGTCAAATATATATTTGGGGTCAACTTTCTGTGGCAATAAAGAGGAAGCTAGAGGCAGGGGACGAATCGGGCCAAAGCTAATGGCTCCGTATTATTGCGCCCAGTAGTTCCCGACTCTTTTGGTTTGGTTTTGGCACGACTGACACGGATTTGCCACAGTTCATCTCTTTGTATGAGGATCGCGATTGCCAAGCAGGCAGGCAAGCATAACCGTGTCTCTACACACGAAGCCAACACTTTAATCAAAGCACTCCGACCAGCGAGGTAAATTACGCCGTGGTCGATCTCGTCGAACTCCATTTTTCTCGCGACTGACGCGGATGTGCGGCGTCGATTTAAGAAACACTGTGAATTTCACCGGCGCTGCGGTTTCGAGGTCATTGGTACGTAAACTCTTCAGGTGCTGAAACGTCGGTGCCAGCGCGCCGAAATAGGAGCATGCACACGTTACGGCGCAAAGTCAAATCTTGTTTAGTTGAGTTACTGCTGGCCCTGGGCGGGGGTCAGTGGCACACCACCGCTGGAATGGCAAAAGCTTAAACCAAGGATCCTGGGCTCAATCCCTGCCCCTTACGCCGTGAGCTTGCTAACCAACCGATATACGGAAACAATGGAGAGTCCCAGTTCACTCTGTCTCTCTTGCGCGTACACATTGCACACCACTTGCTTGGTTCTTTTTGACTATTTGTGAATGCCAAACTTCGCGAAAATTCTACGGGACTATCAAAGAGTCCGCTGAAGGTACCCAAGATACACCGTACCAACAAACGCACGCAAGAAAGATGCCATGTTTGTTTTGCGGGGAACTAGAAAACCTGCGGTGCACTTAAACCATGAAAAGCCGAAGGAGCTAAAAAAGAAATGCTATAAGGTTGGCATATCCTGACTAATATTATAGTGACGTCGTGAAATCGAAGCTAAAAAGAACAATTTTATATTTCTTAATTGGTTGAGTTAAACCGGGGTGTCTAGCGACCGGGAAAACTGGGAATAGACCGATCTCACCGAGCGTTCGACGCATGCGTGACGCCGCCATAACTTTAGTTCGCAGCAGGCAAACGGCAGTGCACGCGAGGGCTCGTGCTGTCTCGTGCTCTACACGCGCGGAGCTCCAGCGAGGTTGTTGCGTGTGCAGAAAGACTAAAGTTCCCTCGATGCATTGCGGCGGCGGTGGCGTAGTCCAACTGGTTGGTGAGTTCGGTCTATTGTAGGGGAAATTTTAATTACCGGGAATAATCGGGGAATTGTCGGGGATATTGTCAAAAAGCGAGCCCAGTCGGGGAAAATGAGCTGGAAACGCCATTGAGTGCCCTTAGCAAAATAGACAGAAAAATAGGCAATAAATTCTGCTTAGAGCGAAGTGCAGGCTCTGCTCACCCAATGTAGAGTGTGCTACCCAGTGCAAAGGGAACAGCCGACAAATCCAATCCAGTCCTTGGATTAAATTGGATTGAGGGCGCGACACTAGGCTAGATCTAGTTAGAGCTACTAGATTTAGTAACAAATGGGAAAGCCGCAGACCGCAATCCCATCCAAGCCTTAAAGGGGCCCACCAACAATTTTTTGACTGGTTTGAAGTTCGCGCTGAAACGGAGCTCCATGAAAGCAGGAACACCGAGGTAAAAAAATATTACAGAAATTCGCAATATTTTGTGAGTTATTAGCAAATTAAATATTGCAGAAAACAACTTTAAATAAACAAAACATTGCGCTTCATGACGTAAAATGAAACAGTTTAGCGATTGGAGCAAAGCGGTTGGCCAATTGGACGAGAGTTTGGTTGATAGCCCGTCTGGCCCGTCGGCCATTAGGCCTCGCTGCAACCATCGTAGCTTTGGAATCGGGTTGCCATCATCAATGAATTTACCAGGCTTATCGGATTTTGAGCGCCGAATTCTTGAAAAGAAGCGCGGAGCTGGGCTTCGCGCCGTACGAGGACACACCACACAAGCGCCGCAGTCCGCTTCGACAGCCGCGGAAGGCTCGTCTCCCACAACTCCGCCACCGGAGCCACCTCGGCGAGTAGGAGGTACTCCGCCGCTGGGAGGCGCGCATGAGCGACGAGCGACGAGGCGTTGTTTTCGCCCTTTTTGAACTTTAATTTGCAACTTTATTAGCTCTATAAAAACGACTTTTTAGAGAAATAATGACGGTTAACTTGTGATATACTTTATTCCGGTTCAAAATTTCTGGAACGGCTCTCGCCAATCACGAAACCCAGTGAATGTGACGTATAGTGAAAGGTAGCGCCGTTGTGCGCGCGCATTCGGCACCTCGCGGCGCCACCGTCGGAGGAGGTGTTTCCGAGTTGTCAAACTAAAATATGATGCGCTAATATTTTAAACTCTTTCGTTGTCCACTGGGTTTCCGGGACCACTAGCGTGGAGAAACCGCAAAAAAAAAGTAGACGCTCAAATACTGTTGGAGGGCCCCTTTAAGCCGAAAGTATCCGAAAGTGTGAATCTGGCGGCCATGCCGCCACGCTTCCATTCGGTTATTGACGTGTGTGGTTGAGCGTCGTGTTTTCATCATGTTTCCGGAAGTGGCCTCTTCACTGACACTGTCGGCGGCAAGGAAGTGCTCGTTCAATCCGGACTGTATGAACATGAATATTTTGGAATATGCAAGTTGGATTAAGCCCGTGCAAAATTATCCTCACACTGCTCAATGCTCAATGCCTTGTGTTGTAATGGTCTTGTATATTTAACTGCCTGTACAGTGGTCGGGGAATTTCACCTGAAATTGTCAGGGGAAAGCCTGGAGAAGCCCTCTCTTTGTCATCGTTCCAAGCACTTGCGTGCCTAGTTTCCTTTCGCTCTCCTGGAATGGCGGTCCCGTCGCGCATGTCTAGTTTTATCGGCTCCTAGGGGTGAATCTGTGTCGTGTACTAAACAGCTTCGCTGGTCATGCACCTTACAGAGTGGAATGGCTCATGATTTTTTATGAATTCGAGGTGGCAGGGGGGTGGGCAATGACTCGGGATATTATGGTAGTCACTGGTAGATATTGCAAAATGAAATCAAAGCTATACAGTCAAACCCGTTTATAACGAACAGCAGGAATTGCTACAATCAGTTCGATATAGCAAGTAGTTTGATATAGCAAAAAACATTTACAACAAACTTCCACGATGACTTCGTTGTAAGGCAAAAGCTTTTCTTTCTTTCTCATCTCTTCAGTTCCGCCTTGTAACGCGCGCGAAAGTTTTTGTGTTTTTTTTTTTTCGCTTGCATGCAGAGTTTATTGTTTTAGCTTATCTTCTGAATCTCTTCTCTTCGTGGGCAAATGCTTTGGGATGAAAAGATTTTTTTCTGTGCGTGCGTGCAGAGCGTATTTTTTAGCTTTCTCCCCTTCTGAATCGCTTCTCTTCGCTCAATTTTGTTTACAACTTGAGCTTTTGGAATTTTTATTTCTTTCCTACTTTTTTAGGGGGGGAAGGGACAGGCTAGAAGACGATTGTCTGCACGTTTTTGAAAGCCTTCCTGGGGGAAAAAAAAGTTCGATATAGCCAATATGCTGTTCGTTATAAAACATACATTTTACGTGCATTTTTATTTAAAAAAGTTTTCCGCGAGTTCGATATCGACAATACTAATTCGCTGTACGGGGGTTCGTTCTAAACGGGTGTCACTGTGGTTCTTTGGCTATCCATGAAATGGCGAAACGTGTTTCCCTGCGCACCAAATTCAAACTTCGGCAGCCCGTGAAATCCGTTGATTCCGGGTGATCGATAGCTAATGGGCATGGTACAGAAAGAGTTAAAGTGGGAGCCTTCCTTTTTTGTGTTACCACAATCGCCAACTGTCGTTTTTTGAGTGGACAAAAGTGGAAATGCGCAGCCCGAACATTGTCTTCTTCCTGGGGTGCATTTGGTCGAGGTCTCGAATGGGGAAGGTTGTTTTTTTTTGGGAGTGTACAGGTTGTTGATGCCCCGTTGCAGAACCGCATGATTGAGAGCATGAAGCTGTTTGACTCGATCTGCAACAACAAGTGGTTTGTGGAGACCTCCATCATCCTCTTCCTCAACAAGAAGGACCTGTTCGAGGAGAAGATTGTCCGGTCACCCCTCACCATCTGCTTTCCAGAGTACCCGGGTGAGTCTCACTCTGCCAGCACTCTTCCCCTTTCTTGCCGCAGTGGGATAAAACTTGATGACCTTGACTTAAGGGCTTCAAAATGCTCGCTCACTTTTGCATAAAAAGAAGTTTTGCGCACAAAAAGCTTTATTCAAACTTGGCTCTGCTTTTTCAAAAAAACTTTAATGTCGCCGTGGCAAATGCTACTATTCATATATCGATCATCTAATTGTTACACCCCCTGCATCCGTCGATTGCAAATAAATTGTGGCAAAACGGGTGCAATCGGGTGAAGAGTTCAAGTTATCCCCGGCACAATGTTAACCAGGCGGCAGAGAGAAATGTGTTTTGAGAAAATTATGAAACGATTCAAGACTGCAGCCTAGCCTCTTATCAAGTGATATTGCCATTAAAGTTGATGTGGATGTTCAGGAGTGATATTTATGGGAGGAAACACAGCAAAAGTAACTCAGATTGAATAACAAGAAAGATTTGGTTTCAGTGTAACTTGTGTCATTAAAAACCTGGGAGTTTCTTCTAGGAAAAACAAATGAAAATAGACTGGTCATTATAAAATGATGGGACAGCTTAAAGGACACATGCAAAGGAAAAAAACATTTTTTTTAAACAGCCTAGATGGAAAAAGTATGTTATAAAACGAATTTACGAAGAAGAAAGAAAATTTTTAGAGCTATATTTACGGCGCAAAATGAATTTGACCAGCGGTGGCGCCCGCGGAGGCCACCGCTGGTCACGTGGTAGACCCGTGCATCGCCACCACCGCACTCTGAGCATTGTGCGCCGTTGCTTCAACGCGTTTCTCCACGCCGCCGCCGCCGCCTTCATCTGGCCGGCGCACAGGTCTCTCACGTCTGCTTGCGCTTTTTCAGGAGCTTCCTTTGGGCTCTGAAAGTTACTTGTTATTCTTTGTTTTTTGTTGCACTTCAAACGAAGATGAATAAGTAACTTTTCGAGACCATAGGAAGCTTCCGAAAGATTGCAAGTACCACGTGACATATAAGGGCCAGTCACGTGGTAAATATGGGCCACTTTTCCGCGGCGCCCTGTGGGCGCCAACTACGAATTCGTATAGCGCCGTAAGTATAGCTCTAAAATTTTTATTTTTCGTTGTAAATTCGTTTTATGACTTCTTTTTCCCAACCCGACTGTTTTAAAAAAGTTTTTTTCCTTTGCATGTGTCCTTTAAAATACACTCTGATGCACTTTGCAGAAAACAGCATAAAAAGTGATCTGAAATTGGTTTTCTTATTCTATTTTGGAAACACTAAAGAAAAAGAGATCTCAATGTTTATTATGCGTAGCTAAAAGAGGGAGTGAAGAATTGGGCTTTTGGCGACGTGTAATTGAAAGGTAAAAAATGCAAAATAGAAAAATGAAACAATTAGTATATGCGCTATGGGCTTCTTACACCCGAGGTTACTTCCAGTTAGCCTCGAAATTGAAAACAGCATTGTCGTCTGCCATCGGTGCTTTGACGCCATGTTGGAGGCATTCGGCGTCTTATTGCGGCAGCAGTAGTGCCGTAGAGCCATAAAAATGGTAAATAGGACGTCGAAAAATGCGTCGTCTGGTAATCATTCGTGGTGACTGGCAAGAAAATTAGTGCCACTCGTTATACGCGAAATAATTCGGGGATATTGTGCAAAATTTGTCAGGACTGTAGCCGGTCCTCCAACTTTTTGACTGGCTGCACAGATGAAGACTGGAGCTGCCGCACAAGTAGTTTGGTCCGCTTTGACTTGTCCCTAGTCAATCGCAAAGAGGTTTCTCACCTGACACCGAGTGCGGTCCACAAATGTCACCTCTAGTTTGCAGCACCAAGCTTTTTGTCGAGATTGTGCCGGCATATCCGTTGGAGCCATTCGTGACGCCGGCAAACCGATTGCTCGAGCGTTGCCTTGACCTGGTTCCTAATGATTGCCGGAATTCTAAAAAGAACAATACTGCTGGCCGTAGCACCATTTTGTTGCCGACTTTTACGGCTGGAAAAATTAAGTATGGCGCAACTGTCCTTTTAAACCTCGAGGGAGCGGACAAACTATGGCACAAACATGGCCTCAAAGCGCAGAAAACATAGCGTGACAGCGACGAATGCCGCCAACATGGATTCTGGCTTGTTCCTGCAAGATTTCCGAAGTCACGTTGCATCGTCGTCTCATGCAAGAACCCTATACATAGCTTGCACCACCGTCGCTTGGTAGGACATAATGGGGGAGCTTCCGCCGCATGAACGAGACGCTTGCGGCCACCAGAAAGAGGGGCGGATGGACTTCGAGCCATGTCGAAACACGAGGATGGGCATGTATGTGTCCGTCCTTCGTGTTTATCTTTCGTAGATTCAATAGCTATGTCAACACGCTCATTGAAATCTTAGTATCAATGGTCCCCTCAGCTTTGCCGGTTGTGAAATTCCGATACATGGTCGCTTAGGCTTTGATTCCTTCCGAATGTGCATGTCTTCACCATGCAAAAGGTCTTTTTTTTTATATTATTCTTTTGCATGAAAGCGCACTTTTTGGCTCAAAACGGGAAAACGGCCATATTTGGGATGTTTCTAATTGAAGAGTTTGTATAAAAACGCCACTCGATGGTCGGGATTGAACTGTTCTAAAACCTATTTTAACCGGACTTCTCGCTTTCAATATGTATTTTCAAAATGCCAAGAGAAAAGAGCTATTAGCGAGGGCCAAATTAGTGAGAACACGGCACAGGCTGGACGGAGGAAGATGACTCCAGGGGCCCTAATCTGGGCACTTGGCAAAAAAGTCGGCGAGAAATAAAGCGGCTATGATTGGCCGACGTCAAGTGCGGTGTTGGCGAATCACGGCCGCCAGATTTCTTGCCGACTTTCTCGCCAAGTGTCCAGATTAAGGCCCCAGGTGTTGCTTTGACACCAGTGGTGGGCAGCTCTCTTTCGCGAGTGTGGCCAACCAATGGCCCGATCTGCGCAGGGAGCAACACGTACGAAGAGGCGGCAGCCTACATCCAGATGAAGTTTGAGTCGCTCAACAAGCGCCGGGACACCAAGGAGATCTACACGCACTTCACATGTGCCACGGACACCAACAACATCCAGTTTGTGTTCGACGCCGTCACCGACGTCATCATCAAGAACAACCTGAAGGACTGCGGCCTGTTCTGAGTGGGGATGCCCACACCCACCTGGCTCTTCCTGGGACCGTGTTTTCTCGCCCTTTTGCTTTGTGCGGTTGTTAAGACGAGCATTCCTCTTTCGCGTCTATTTATTTCTCTCGTTTTCCTTTTTTTCCTTTGACAGTTGTCCGGAGAAATGTCCTCGCTCGGAAATTGTTTCTGTCACCGCGCCAGTTTCGTCGTTTTGCCAACTCGCTCCGTTTCCGCTACGCTTTAGGTTATCGAGGTTTGTAGCAGGGCCGAGGAACTGGGTTTGGGCCTTTGGAAAGAGACGTTCCCCCAAGGCGACGTGGAACTGGGGGGCTGGAGCCTGCACCTTACTCGCCTTTGGGGTCGCCTGGCCGGTCGGTTGTTTGGCTCGTTTCCCGTGCACCAGTGCCTTCTAAGACGAACCCACTCTAGCCTGGTGGCGGTAGCGACCTCTCTGGCAATCTGCGCAAAATATGGGCTCCCTCTGCCTTCTCTCCCGGAGGGACGAGGCCTCTTTCCTTTCTTAGGTTGCGAGCTCTCTTGGTGGTCATTGCGTGTGCCGGAAGGAATGTCCTCCCATCTGGCAGGGGTCGGAGGTGCGTCGAGACGGAGGCCCCTCTTTTAGTCTCGGGCGGGTAGGGGAAAAAATGGTCCCAAGGGTGAAGGCAAAAGTATTTCCCATTTTTCGAATTGGGGAATAATAACCCCGCAAATTTCCCCAACCCGGGAATCAAATTATGGTTTGGAGTGGCGTTTTTTTGTTGTTTTTTTTGTAACGAAAGGAAGCAGGGAGAGTCACTCAAACATTCTCGGTGCAGAAACGTCGGAAGCAGGAGGTCCTCAATTGTTGTCGTTCCAGACTCCTCATGGAGGTTCTCGAAGGCATTGCATTTTGATGGGCGCTGCTCGTCTGCTTGGGAGGAGCGCCTGGGACCCATTATGCTTCCAAACCTCCTATTTCACGCCTCAAACCAGTGTGTCCAAGTGCATCCCCATTTCTTTTCATTGTGAAATGAAGCAATTATGTCGCTTCGAAACAGAATGGAATTACTGCGTAATTTGCGAGGTTAATACCTCCAGGTTCTAAATCAGTTTCGCACAAATAAGTTTTTCCGGGCCATTCTTTTATTTTATTTTTCTGGGGCCATTTATTCCAGGGCCATTTTTCCCCCGTCTCGGGCACGCCTGGCATTTATGTCGAGCTTGGCTATGCAGTAGCGGCGTCATATTTTTGCCCCATTCGCTTTCCCGAAGTGGATACAAAAGCTGCAAAAGGAAGGTGCCCTTCCAAGCACCTTCCTTTTGCAGCTAGGCAGGTCTTGGCAGTCGAGTCCCAGCCTGTAAGAATACCAACGTCCCGGCAGACCTAACCTAGTTCGGTCTGCCCGCACTGCTTCCAATGCCCTGCCTGGTGGTTTTGCACTTTCACAAATTGTTGTATCGTTAACGTCGTTTTGGACGCATCCATCGCTTTCGGGGAGTTTTGCTTACGCTCAAGACTACTTCTGCCTCGCTTCCCGGCCCGGGGTTCCTAGCCGGCTACGCGACGCCACGCGGAACCGTAAATCTTGCGTGCCAACTTGACTACCGAGCACGACCAACAGGGACGCGGGACAATGGGGGTTTGTCTCCGTGCCGGAGCGCATTGTCGGGCCTCTTTTCCCAGGCGTATTCCGAAAGCCCAGGTTACCCATGTGCCATAACTAGCTAGGGTATGTTCACCTCTTGGATGCCGACGTTCGCAGTGCACCAAACGGTTGTGTAAAAGGTTTCCGGGCCTCGCCAGTTGGTTCCTACTTCTCTCGTAGGACGACGGAAGGTTCAGTTTCAGGTGGCAAAAGAACGCTGTGTTTTGCAGTTCCCAGCCAGTTGGAGTTGCTTCCAACTAGCTGGGAAGCGCCCCTGCACGTGCGTGGAAACGACGTGCGTCTCGTTGGTGTTGCGCCCTCCCCCGGCGAGGCGTCCCTCGCCACGTGTTACGAGGGACGCTTCGCCGACCTTCCAATGCTCAAGGTCTTCTTTTTCTCCACCACGGCACTCCGTGCACCTCCTCCAGTCGTGTAAACTATTTTCGTACAAACCGCAAAGTCCCTGCCACTCCCATCCAGAAGTCAGTCCGGTTTAGAAAAAGCAGGCTCGTCGAGTCGCCCGACGACGAACTGCCGGTTGTTCAGCAATCCACCCGCGACGTGCGGGGCCTTTGGAGTGTGCCGCCACGCGGGCACTTGTGCGGTACATTGCAATTTTTGTATCTATAGGACTAGAATGTGAACAATGGTTGCCAGTTGTACCTCCCTTCGTGCAGATGCACGACTCGCGCTTCACGTTTCCAGCTTCACAATCTTTCTGCCTCGGTGTCTTTGAGATTGTGCCAGTGTTTTCTTTTTGTATATTGTGTTTGGTGGCCTTCTTGCTGTTGTCACAAATAGTTTTCAGGTATGTGCGTTAGACTGCTTTTGCATTTAGTCGGTACCTCCTTGCCACGAGGACGTGGTTCTGACCTCCTTGGTACGTAGACCTCTACTTTAATGTCTGTGTGGTTGCATTTTTTTTCTCGTACATTTTGGGTACCCAACAGTGCAGGGCTTTGATGACTGCCTTCTTTTACGCTTCTGTGGCGGAGGTATTTCTGAGACATTTGCGAGCTCATGCCCATGGCCTTTGTTGCGTACTTGACATAAGGCTTGATGGAGCGAGCGAGTTTCTGAACATCTTGTTGGTTGCCTTCCTAGAGTTGTTTTTTCTCTTTTCCGCAGAATTCATAACATTTTTCTCCCGTCTTTTTTGTGTAGATGCGAGAAGTTTGCCAAACATTTTGTGCATTTTTTTACATTATTGCATCTGCTTTTGAAGAAGAGTGTGAGGATGAGCAGTCAGAATATTTGCTTTTAGATGTAAGGAACTGCTGCCGGACCTATTGAAAGTATTGCAGTCTTGCTCTTGTTGCAGCATGTGTGTGCATGGGATGGTTTTTATGTGTTACACATACACCCATGAGGATGTTACCCTGTATAAAATACACATACACACATAGACATCTATGTATATGTATACATGAATGTATTCACAAACCTCAAGCAAAATGAAACGGTGGTTCTTCTAAACTGTCCAATCTCTGCCTACTTGCATGGGGTGAAAAAAACGCCTCGGTGGTGTGATCTGAAATTGAGCATGCGTGCCTGAGTGGCTATTTTGATTTTCCTTAAAAGAAATAATGGGTGTTTTCATCGGGTATGGCTCTGGGGTTCAAGTTTTAAATTTGACCAGAAAAATATGTTTTGGAAGCATAAGCGCGCCGCTGAAGGGCCCGTACCATGGAGGCCTGCAGTACCGCGTCTAAGTGATGGTGATTATGCGATGATATGCAAGATGAAGCAAACGGCAAGCTTGGTTGATTTCTTGTTTTCGACCGTTGATCCTGCCAAGGTGAAAACTGACGTTTCTTCCTCCTGTCTAAAATCGCAGGTTCGACTGCTTGCTATATTATCACTTCTCAAACTACTGCATTAGGACTCTTCTGTCACACTCTCAAAATCGATTTCATTATGCTTAATGAGTTTTAAAAAAAAAATACATACTGAGAACTTTTTTAAAAGTGTAGATTGGAGTTGCTTCGAGGATTTTTGGCAAAGTTTGGAAAGTTGTTATATGGGACCTTTACAAGATACTTTAATGACCTTCATTACCTCAGAAATCTCAAACTTCACTTTTTATTGAGCACAGTTTAAATGTTAGATGTGTAAAATAAAATCTGTTTCATACATTTAAATGAACAAATGCTCAAAAAATCTAGAAATTTAAAAATGATTTTGTCAAAACTCATTTTTATTTGCTTTCTCTTTTATTAGTAGCAAGGTATGATTGTGGTTTATCAGTCCATATAATTAAAACGTAATAGTATTTGGTGTGCGTCCTCGCATGAGTACTATTCTGACCAAAATTATGGCAGGTATATGATTACAGTCAAACCCCGATATATCAAATTCAACGGGGATCGTAAAATAGTTTGATATATTGATCATTTGATATACAAAAATATGTAAACTGAAGCTCCCACTCAAATTTTTGCATGTCTTTGTTAATACCGAAGGCTGCGAGAAACGGGACCTTACCAAAGTGCAATTGCTCAACCTTTGTTGTCAACACACTCGACAGACTTTTTTTTTTTTTGCTTAGTTTATTGTGGAGCTAAGGAATCGCGCAGCATGCCCTTCCCCTTGCTTTTACCATCTCCACTTTTTTTTTTTTACGGTTGCTTTTTTTTACAACTGCTCGTATGCTGGCTTGGCAGTCTGCCCGCCCCGCAACACGAGCTATGTGCTTACCTCAGGTGCAATCCGACCTCGGGAGTAGCCGCTGTTTTAGTTTGCTATATCCAGTGTTATATTCTGTATCAAACTCCATGGGAGTTTGATACAGAAAAACAACGCACCTATACTATTACATGTGATTTTTAAAGGGATGTTGGGACTGTTCGATATAAACAATAATTCGAAATATCCGGTTGTGATATAACCGGGCTCGACTGTAATTGCATAACATTAATACTTGTGTTAAGATGTAAGCTTAAAATTTGGTGAAATTGTGCCTAATGCAGAGTACAAGTCATTTTACTTTGCAACAAAGCTTGCCATTTTACAATGCACATCTGACACGATTCAAGCTTTATTTCTGGTCATATTGTCACGAATGACAATTGATGAGGCGACGAAACTGAAGCAAACTAAATGCTTAATGGGGTGAACTTGTGTCCCAAATAATATAGACGAAGGTTAGCGTCGCAGATGTCGATGTTGGCGAAACAGCAGGATGGAGCGCTGGGGCAAAACTGACTGTGGCTCGCCACGCAGAGCCCCTTAAGGCCCGTTCACACTCTTGCGACCGAGAGAGACCAGACCGGTTTTTAAGCCTCTTGCGACTTCTTAGGACCAGCTCCGCTGCAGCGCATCCGGTCCTAACACGTCGCAAGAGGCTTAAAACCCGGTCTGGTCTCTCGGTCGTACTCGGTCGCATATATGTGAACGGCGCTTTATGTACGCGCTTTGGCTTCTGGAACAATCGCCGTAGAAGGTTTGGCGCATAGAACATTCGGACCTCGAACAATCAACAGGGTTCTCGAATTTACCAGGACACTTAAAGAATAAATAAAAGATGCGTATCTCCCAGGAATCGAACCCTGGGCCCCCGCATGAAAGTCAAGCGCGGTAAGGTAACCACTTGGCCACGCACGCGCTCGCTTGCCGACGCGTGTAGCAGTATGAACAAAATACCGTAACTTCTAGCTACTAATAAAAAATATTTAGGCAAATAAAAGATGGGTTTATTGAGAAAACAGTTTCCCACTGCTCGATTTTTGAAACATTCGCTCATTCAAATGTGTAACAATTCTCCATTTTCTTAAACCACCTGTGACGGCAGAAGAAGAATCCAGAGTAGAAGAGAAAGAAACAACAGGAGGCAATGTCTCAAACTCGGCTGACTTATTTATTCAGTAGCATCTTTATAGACCGACAGACTTTCCAAAAAAGCCCGCATTTGCCCACACCAGGTATGGGCAGTGTGCGAGTGCAGAAACCAGATTCGCGTAAGGTTTCTTAAACCACCTGTGACGGCAGAAAATGAGAAGAATCCAGAGTAGAAGAGAAAGAAACAACAGGAGGCAATGTCTCAAACTCGGCTGACTTATTTATTCAGTAGCATCTTTATAGACCGACAGACTTTCCAAAAAAGCCCGCATTTGCCCACACCAGGTATGGGCAGTGTGCGAGTGCAGAAACCAGATTCGCGTAAGGTTTCTTAAACCACCTGTGACGGCAGAAAATGAGAAGAATCCAGAGTAGAAGAGAAAGAAACAACAGGAGGCAATGTCTCAAACTCGGCTGACTTATTTATTCAGTAGCATCTTTATAGACCGACAGACTTTCCAAAAAAGCCCGCATTTGCCCACACCAGGTATGGGCAGTGTGCGAGTGCAGAAACCAGATTCGCGTAAGGTTTCTTAAACCACCTGTGACGGCAGAAAATGAGAAGAATCCAGAGTAGAAGAGAAAGAAACAACAGGAGGCAATGTCTCAAACTCGGCTGACTTATTTATTCAGTAGCATCTTTATAGACCGACAGACTTTCCAAAAAAGCCCGCATTTGCCCACACCAGGTATGGGCAGTGTGCGAGTGCAGAAACCAGATTCGCGTAAGGTTTCTTAAACCACCTGTGACGGCAGAAGAAGAATCCAGAGTAGAAGAGAAAGAAACAACAGGAGGCAATGTCTCAAACTCGGCTGACTTATTTATTCAGTAGCATCTTTATAGACCGACAGACTTTCCAAAAAAGCCCGCATTTGCCCACACCAGGTATGGGCAGTGTGCGAGTGCAGAAACCAGATTCGCGTAAGGTTTCTTAAACCACCTGTGACGGCAGAAGAAGAATCCAGAGTAGAAGAGAAAGAAACAACAGGAGGCAATGTCTCAAACTCGGCTGACTTATTTATTCAGTAGCATCTTTATAGACCGACAGACTTTCCAAAAAAGCCCGCATTTGCCCACACCAGGTATGGGCAGTGTGCGAGTGCAGAAACCAGATTCGCGTAAGGTTTCTTAAACCACCTGTGACGGCAGAAGAAGAATCCAGAGTAGAAGAGAAAGAAACAACAGGAGGCAATGTCTCAAACTCGGCTGACTTATTTATTCAGTAGCATCTTTATAGACCGACAGACTTTCCAAAAAAGCCCGCATTTGCCCACACCAGGTATGGGCAGTGTGCGAGTGCAGAAACCAGATTCGCGTAAGGTTTCTTAAACCACCTGTGACGGCAGAAAATGAGAAGAATCCAGAGTAGAAGAGAAAGAAACAACAGGAGGCAATGTCTCAAACTCGGCTGACTTATTTATTCAGTAGCATCTTTATAGACCGACAGACTTTCCAAAAAAGCCCGCATTTGCCCACACCAGGTATGGGCAGTGTGCGAGTGCAGAAACCAGATTCGCGTAAGGTTTCTTAAACCACCTGTGACGGCAGAAAATGAGAAGAATCCAGAGTAGAAGAGAAAGAAACAACAGGAGGCAATGTCTCAAACTCGGCTGACTTATTTATTCAGTAGCATCTTTATAGACCGACAGACTTTCCAAAAAAGCCCGCATTTGCCCACACCAGGTATGGGCAGTGTGCGAGTGCAGAAACCAGATTCGCGTAAGGTTTCTTAAACCACCTGTGACGGCAGAAAATGAGAAGAATCCAGAGTAGAAGAGAAAGAAACAACAGGAGGCAATGTCTCAAACTCGGCTGACTTATTTATTCAGTAGCATCTTTATAGACCGACAGACTTTCCAAAAAAGCCCGCATTTGCCCACACCAGGTATGGGCAGTGTGCGAGTGCAGAAACCAGATTCGCGTAAGGTTTCTTAAACCACCTGTGACGGCAGAAAATGAGAAGAATCCAGAGTAGAAGAGAAAGAAACAACAGGAGGCAATGTCTCAAACTCGGCTGACTTATTTATTCAGTAGCATCTTTATAGACCGACAGACTTTCCAAAAAAGCCCGCATTTGCCCACACCAGGTATGGGCAGTGTGCGAGTGCAGAAACCAGATTCGCGTAAGGTTTCTTAAACCACCTGTGACGGCAGAAAATGAGAAGAATCCAGAGTAGAAGAGAAAGAAACAACAGGAGGCAATGTCTCAAACTCGGCTGACTTATTTATTCAGTAGCATCTTTATAGACCGACAGACTTTCCAAAAAAGCCCGCATTTGCCCACACCAGGTATGGGCAGTGTGCGAGTGCAGAAACCAGATTCGCGTAAGGTTTCTTAAACCACCTGTGACGGCAGAAAATGAGAAGAATCCAGAGTAGAAGAGAAAGAAACAACAGGAGGCAATGTCTCAAACTCGGCTGACTTATTTATTCAGTAGCATCTTTATAGACCGACAGACTTTCCAAAAAAGCCCGCATTTGCCCACACCAGGTATGGGCAGTGTGCGAGTGCAGAAACCAGATTCGCGTAAGGTGAAGCTTCTGCGCATGCGCCGTGGCGACAGCAGCGCCACCGCAGAGTCGCGACGTCGGAGTTGCATGTTGGTCTATAGATGCCCTTTATAACGGGGAGTAGCTTGCACCACCTAGCCTAAAAACCAAAATAAACAAAAGCATGATTCCTTCCCTTGCCCTTCTAAGCCAATTTTTCCTACCCTCTGCATTTTTTTAACTATCGCCAGGCAGTGGGATATTGCCAGTATGATCTTTGCGGCATCGGGCTACAAAATAAAAAAAAATGTCACCCCCCGCCTTCTCCCCCCTTCGAGGGAGTCGCCAATTTTCCTCTGATGAAACCTTGTCGGCATTACCCCGACGCCGAACCCACTGCGAGACGGGGTTGAGACTTTTGGCCGGAGCCACGCGGGAAGGAGTCCCAATTTTCCTCCGTTCCGCCCGTCCCCAGCTGCGCTAGTTATATAATTTCCACCAATCTTCTAATCGCCTCTTTGTCACTGTAATCCTTTTCTCCTCCGTTCGTCCTTCCTCACCAGAAAAACCCAGCACCCACGCCTAATCCGTTATTCCTTCTTCCCTTCTGGGAGAGCAGGCCGGAGCCCCATGTACTTCGAGACTAAATGCTCTGGCGTCTTGCTCTCACTATGGCGTACAGCACATAATGTGTCTATCTCTTGAAACTTGGCCCTGAACTTCTTTCTCCTTAACACTTTCGTTCCCGCCTCGAAAAGCGAACAACTTTCCCGGAAATTATCAAACACCGTTTCCTTTCTTATGCCCCATCTTCGTGACGTGTACATTTTTAAAGCTGATTTCTGTTGCATTCTTCCCTCCCACATTTTTTTTTTTTCTGTGTCTTGCATTCCCTTTTTTATTGAACTAGTCTCGTCAACCCCATCACTAGTGTGCAGGTATTTAAATGTCAACTTTGGGGTTACGTTTGTTAAACGTTTAATGTATTCTGGGGTCGCTCTCTAATAATGGCCGCCCAATTGATCCGTGCTTCGCTTGTCTCCCAAGGAGCGACACAAGACAGCGAATGGTTGAGTACGGGCTCGCAGTCGGGAGCCCAGGCCTGCGGACGGTCCTTCCCACGCCAGCGCTCTGTAGGCTAGCCGTTCGGGACCGTCGGGGCCAGATTCTCGCCTCGGAACCACTCTGGGATCGTCCTGGTCTAGGCCGGTGTGGTTCCGCACCGAGACTCTGGCCACGACAGCCCGGAACGGCTAGCCTATGCAGTGCTGGCATGGAAGAGACTATCCGCAAGCCTAGATAGACTCCGACTGCGAGCTCTGAACGACGGCCGACAACAAGCACTTCCGGCTCTCGTGGACGGACAACCGGTAACTAGAGTAAAACCATTCGCTGTCTTTTCGTTGTGTTGTCTCACTCCTTAAAGGCCAACGAACAAGCAGAGAAGAGGAAACTCTCCCTCAATTCCTCCTTTCCAGTCGAGAAAGGGGGAGACCTCCTTTTCTGCGGGGAGTAGCTCGGAGAGAAGGAAATTAGGAGGCGGTTTTCTGCCAGCAAAAGATGATTCTGTGGGTCAGCCTTTAAGAGACGAGCGAAGCACAAACCGATAGTAGCGACAATTATCATAGAGCGACCCCACATAAATATGAGGCTAGAAGTCGACAGGACGGAGGGCACGTGACAAGCGGTCGGCCGGAGAGACGGAAGCTGGCGCGTGACGGCGTGCTGAGCGAGGTTGGGGCCGCGTGCAGCAACGACAGAGCCAGCCTGGCCCACGGCGATCCCCGGAGCGGTCCACCAGCGAGATTTGGACTGGTACCGGCAGGAACATTTCAGTTAACCATTCTTCAAATTTATATTTACTAATTGCCTCTCTGCTCCCAAAGAATGACCATGTACCCTGAGTAATAGGTCTGGTTAAACCAAGTGAAAATTGCAAAGCACTCACCCGTACCAGGAACTATGATCAGGCACGTCATCTTTACGCTGCCAACCAGTTGTTTGGACCGAGGAGTTCTCCAGCCAGCATCAGGCAGGGCCAGGCCAGGACAGGAACCGCAGAACGACTCCAGGCAGGAACGTCGGGAGAAGGGAGGGTCTCATTTAATACATATTTACAGATCTATATGCATCGTCCGAGAGCACCTTTGCTACCTCTTCTTCGCCTCTTTAAAAAGGTCGCTGTTCTGTACCCCAGCTGTTGACAGCCAATGGTGGCCGAGCTGCCAATAAACATCACATAGCCTGGCTCTGACCCTGTTCACTCCTCAAGCACGCACATACACACACATCCATATAACGTCGCAGCAGACGGATTGTGATTGCTCCCTCCATTAGGCGGTGCCGGGGCTCAGGAAGGGGTTTTGCCGGATAATCCGCGGGTGGCGGCAGATGATAATCCGAACTGTTCGAGGAATGGACGACCTTCACGGAAGTCCACATCGGGAGCTTGCCCCGTCGCCCGTCCATTGTGTCTGAGGCAGTCTTGGGCAGTAACTAGTTACTATTAACGCGTTACCGGTAACTAGTTACTTTTTTCAGTAACTTGTAACTGTAACAGCTTAGTGAAAAGAACTTGTAACTGTAACAGAGTTACTATTTTTTCGAAAGTAACGTCGTTACAGTTAAGGCCCGTTCACACTCTTGCGACCGAGAGAGACCAGACCGGTTTTTAAGCCTGGTCTCTCGGTCTGGTCTCTCTCGGTCGCAAGAGTGTGAACGGGCCTTTACTTCTCAGATTTATCATGTGAACACGACTACCAAATCGGGGCCTCGCAACTCGTGAGAGAGTCTCAGGCCCTGGCGCGGGAAGTGCACAGCAAAAACTGCTGCAGAAAACGTCTGGAGCAGGAGGGAAAAAATAAAAATATAAAGAAACTAAATTTTGGGTAACCCTGCATTGCCAAGCTAGTCCCGCCAACTGGGAGGATGGGGACGCGTTTGTGTCCGTACCAGCCGTGTATGCACAGCGCACGGATATGAAACAAAGCGCGGCATCTTTAAAGCGTTTTTTTTTTTTTCTTTTCTTCGTCCCACGGAGGGAGCGAGTGCTTTTTGCAGAGGACAGTTTTTGGTGATTGTCGCCCCAAACGCCCGCAGGCTTACGAGCGTCGTCTTGCCGCCAAGCATACGTTTCCTTTTCCTCTACTTTGAATCGTCACGCTCCCAGATGCACTCTTGCGGGGCCCATTTTCTCTCCTTTTTTTTTTTACAATATTTGTGTGTGTGTGTGTGTGTGTGTGTGTGTGTGCGTGTGCGTGTGCGTGTGTGTGTGTGTGTGTGTGTGTGTGTGTGTGTGTGTGTGTGTGTGTGTGTGTGTGTGTGTTTTTAATTGAAAGACCGCTTTTAGCCGGGACCAGGGGCACTCGGCATAAGTTGACTTGTGGGCTTTCCGGGTGGTCTCTTCTATTTCGGGTAGTGAGATAGAGGAGCACGTTCGATCTGGTTAGGAAGTGACGGAGAAACGTCAACAGCCGTTTGGAATTTCACACCCATGCAGTGGTCGTTTGTACCTCGATCGATGCTTATTTTGACGGAGGAATGTAGCCGAAACATTGCTTTCTAAGTTTTTAAGGGAAGCTTCGTGTTTCATGAAAGATTGCGCGCACGCAGTAGAAAACGATTTGGCCAACAAGTGGATTGGAATGGCATAAGAAAACATCTACAAAGCTGATTGCAAGGTATGACATTCTATTATTGACTTCACATTTGCATGATTTATAGTGCTTCAGTCCAATTTCGCCTCATAAAAAAATTCCGAAATTAGAATTGACCGATTGTAAACTATCATTATGATTGGATATACACGGGATCTGAACGCGTGCCGTTGTGTTCGTGTATACCTTATGGTGGTCGCTCTTATTTTAAAGCTCTTCGTGGACCAGCCATCTGCTATGCTAAAATTCTTATGCTAAAAACTAAAGTCGCCTGTGATGCTAAAATTCTGCTCTAAAATGTCTTTGCTAAAAACTAAAGTCGCCTGTAATTTTGCCCGAGAAGAAACTCTAAATTCTTTATCATATAGTGGATTTAGTCGGATGCTGCCTTAAATTATGATCTGAGCTATTCATTGTAAAAACTGAAATAGGAAGAACCAAATATGTTTATATTGATTATTAAGAAAATCTTAGCTTCTCAAAATAATCAGATTCACTACCGTGAACAACACAATGTCTTATAAGAAATCTGTACTAATTTAAAGGCATATAAAGGAACATTCCTTTCGAATGTTTTCTCATGTTTCTTTGTAAAGTTACGACGAAGTAACGGCGTTACTTTAGTGAAGTAACTAACTGTAACAAGTTACTCTTTAAATTTTGTAACTGTAACAGGGTTACTTTTTTTTTTCCTGAGTAACTGGAACTGTAACACTGTTACATTTTAGCAGTAACGTGCCCATGACTGGTCTGAGGTCTGATCCCTGAGTTGTCTCTGATCCCTGAGGCGGCCGCGGCGGCGGCGGAGCGTGGCTCTCATAATGAGCCGTGCTCATTATGCGGAGCTCCGCCGCCGCCGCCGCGCGCTCCGCATAATGAGCACGGCTCATCATGAGGGCCACGCGAAACTGCTCAACCTCGGCCAGTGTAGCTAACGCTACAAAAAGAATTCGCGTCGTACGAGGTGTAACGGACCTGAAGGACGTACAACTGTTCTCGTGACAAACTTTCGAGAGGAGCCGCAGCACCTAACCAAAGGTACCACCATGGGCTACCTCGAGGAACTTCAAGCGCCAGCCATGATTACCTTGTCACACCACAAGAGCACGTCGCCGCCGCAACTCGACCCCGAGCTCCCAGCTCCAAAGCGCCGGCAACTGGTTGGTTTCCTCACTGGATACTAGTGATGGGCTGAACTTACTGGTAATTTAAAAGTGACTTTTTACAGAAGTGGTGTGACAAGGGGGTTGGGTAGTAGCGTCGCAGACATAATACGCGACTTTCGGTTTTGATTCCTCATCAGCGCAAGCCTGCAAGTGTGTATTCATCACATCACTTTATTACCTTAAAGACCCCCGTTTAGGGGGTATTTCATAAGGGGTGGGGTGTACAAAGTAAACATTTGAAAATGTGCAACATGAACTCGCTGAGATAAATGAATGGTGACATTTTCTATGAAACTTTATGTCAGTGATGTAGGAAAGGTCGTTGCAGTCTCTGGCTGCTCGGGAAAAATGTGAGGCGCCCTTTAAATGAGTCACCAATAAAGTGTCCGCAGGTTTTTAAATTCAACAGACGACCTACGCCGCCGCGACCGAACAGCGTGCACACACTGAAAGAAGTTCGGCCGGTAGTAAAATATCCCGCACCGAGAGACGGCGCTACTCACCATCCTTTCCTAAAGGGGATCGGATGGTGAGTAGTGCCATGACACATCAACCCATTCAAAGTGCGCAAAACCTTTCGTCCCCAAGGAGGTTAGAAGTAGGGGTGTCGCGAACTTTTGTCGAACCAGAATTTTAGGTCGAACTTTCGGGGTTCGACTGGGTCGAACCGGTTCGACGAACCTTCGAACTTTTCACCAGATTCGACCGGTTCGACTTTGTGGACAGTGTGGCCAGACCTTGATACAAGCATGTCTAGGTTTGGAGATTTTTTTTTTTATGAAAAGGGTTATTTTATTTTATAAACAGTTGCAATTAAAAGAAACCAATTTTAATCACAGAAGAAGTTAATAACTTAAGTTTTTGCACTGTTTAACTGAAATAACCAATCAGCGCTGCCCTTAATTCATCCCTTATCCATCACCATCCAATCCGAAGCCAACTGGCCAGCCTGTCGCGCATGCGCACACGAGTCGAACCTCAATACAAGGTTCGTCGAATTTTCCACCAAAAGTTCGAAAAAGTCGAACCTGGTCGAACTCGAACCTCGGGCGGTTCGCGACACCCCTAGTTAGAAGTACTAGGCGGGGGCACGTTAAAGTTTAAACGATGTTGTGGCCAACGTGACCGTAGATCTCTCTGGCAGTTGGAGCGCGTGACACGTCACGTGTGAGATGGATGGTTGATTGTAGATGGATTCCTTGCAGGCTTGCGCGCGCTCTGTCCGGTAGGTTTTATCAGATCGAAGGCTAGCTACGGTCACGTGATGTGGTCACGTTCGCCTCAGAAGTGAGGAGAGTAAGGAAGAAAATGGAGAAAGGGAGGCGAGGCGTCAAGTAAGCATGGCTTGTGGAGGCTACGCGGCTGGCGTCATGCCCTCTCCTACCCTTCTACCCTCCTTGGTCGTCCCCGAGGCCATTGTATTCGCGGGGAGTGTCCTGCTCCTGTATTCCCCCTCGTAAAGTATTTGGAAAGGAGGAAAACGCGGGGAGGGGAGGAATTGATGGGCCGAACGTTTGCCGAATCGAAAATTCGGCGCCGAATCTTAGGATGGATGGATGGTAATGGCTATACCCTTTGTAACGGGCGGCAGCTTGCGCCACCTAGCCTAACATGTCGTCATCCCTTCTTTTGTAGCGTGAGCTACACTGGCCGAGGTTGAGCAGTTTCGGGTGGCTCGCATAATGAGCCCTGCTCCGTGCTGCGCAAGCGCGAGGAGCAGTGACGTCACACGGCGCACAGCTGGCGCGCCGGAGCCGCCGCCGCCGCCACCGCGCGCGCCTTGCCGGTCTGCGCAAGCGCGAGGAGCAGTGACGTCACACGGTGCACAGCTGGCGCGCCGGAGCCGCCGCCGCCACCGCGCGCGCATCGCCGGTCTGCGCATTCCAGAGGAGTGACGTCATAGCCGCGGCAGACGCACTGGCGCCGCCGCGTTCCCAGCTGTGCGCCTCCGTTGCGCAGTAGCCAAGTCTGACGCTGCACCGGAGCCGCTTGATAGCGCCTCTCATTTTGTGAGCATAATTGCTCACGCTACGTATATCCTGGCATAGCCGAGCTAAGCCACCGCAATTTTTTTTTAATTTGTATGAATTTTGTTAGAAAACCCCCCCCCCCTCCTCTTTTCAAGTGAATTTATTGCTTATTTTTTCTTTTTCCTTCCCTAGATTTCTTCCACCAATCTTCCAATCTCCTCTTAGTGCAATTCTTTCCCTATCCATTCGTCTATCTATGTCCGGAAAACCCAGTGCCCCCTCCAAATCCGTAGTCATCCCCCCCCAAGAGGATGGGACGAAGCCCCGTGCACCTTAAAATTACATGTTCTATAGTTTCCCTTTCGCGGTTGCATACATCGCACAGAGTGTCTACTTCCTGGAATTTAGCCCTTGTTGCGATGGGCCTTGACCAAGGCCACGTCTTTTCCTTTGCCCCCCTTCTTGTCCACCCGGCGGGGTTTGGCCTTCCCATTGAACGTCGGCGCCCGGCTGTCTGAGCCGTTGTGGACAGAACGAGTCGCCCGGCGCCGTGTTGACGCCGCCACACCTGGGAGCGGAGCTGAGCTGAGCTCTTCTCTCTGGCTGTAATCGCGCCGGCCCGAGGTGGAAGTCAGTCGATCCAGGAACCAGCTGCACTGCCGGGAGAGGATTCCGAGGGACGACGCCGGCGGCGGGACTTCCGGGCGAGTACGTTCGGTTCGGGTTTTCGTCTGGCGCCACTTGCGGATTAGCCCGCTAATCCTTTCCTGAGCCTCGACGCCGCACAATGAGGGGATCATCTCCATCACGGTCAACGTCTCACGAGCTGACAGCGGACCCTTCGTCACCGGCTCCTGGCGCGGCTTTCGAGGTCAAGAGTGCCCCGGCGCCGGATTGAGAAGCCCGTCCGACGCTGCAGTGTGTGCGTGTATGTGCGTGCGTGCTCGAGAGCATGAGTGGGGGCGGGGCCTGAACATGACGTTCGTTGGCAGTTCGGCCACCATTGGCTGCCAACCGCTGGAGCACCTACAGCGACCCTATAAAAAGAGCAACCGAGAGGTCGCAAAGTATGCTCTCGGACGATGTAGAAACTTCTGTACATATGTTATTAAACAGAGTTTATCGTGAGAGACCCTGCCGTCTTCTGATGTCCCTGCCTGGAGTCGGCCTGCGGTTCCTGTCCTGGCCTGGCCCTGCCCGAGTCTTCCTGGGGAACTCCTCGGTCACAACAACTGGTTGGCAGCGGTGAGATGACGTGCCTGCTCATGATTCCTGGTACGGGTGAGTGCTTTGCAATTTTCCTTCGATTTGCCAGACCTTTTACTCAATGTTAGGCGCACGAGTGTAGGTTTGCCCTTTCTGACTTAGAAAAAGCGAAGTTCAAGCTGACTGAGTTAGATAGGGGAGGGAGACTGCTACACCCGGGACCATGGATGTCAGTAAGTTACGCATTCCTGATTTGGTGGCGATATGCGAGGAGCTTGGCATAAGCGTGGGGCAGGCGGAAAGGAAGCCGATCATGGAGCTCCTTTGTAAGGAAGAAGTGTCCGACGTGGAGCTTCAGGAGGCTTGGGAGCTGATTCGGGAGCGGGACGAAAATGCGAAGGCTGAAATTCGGGAGCGGGACGAAAAAGCGAAGGCTGAAAAGCGGGAGCGGGACGAAAGAGCGAAGGCTGAAATTCGGGAGCGGGATGAAAGAGCGCAGGCTGAAAGACAAGAGCGAGAGGAAAGAGCGCAGGACGAACGCGAACGCGAGAAGCGGGCTCGTGAATTAGCGCAGAAAAGGCTCGAGATCGAAACGTTGAGGCAGGAAGTTCGGTCTCAAAGGCGAACGGTAGAAGTAGAGGTCACAGACTCGAAGTACCTGGCAGCGACATTTCCTCACTGGTTCACGTACGAGTATGATCCGAAGTCACGAGAAAAAGACCTTGTGTCCAGGGAGGAAAGAGTAGTCGCGCCGAGCAGAGCTAGAACACGTCAGGTAGCGGCAGAGACGGTGGGTCAGAAAGAAAAGGTTGAAGAGGAAGGGTCCGATTTAACCGACGACCAGGGTCTTTGTACCGACGGGACTACCGACGCCGTTCCGCACAACGCCGACTCCAAACCTGAAGCGCTGGAAGTTGGAGGGGATCGCGATCCCGCCAAAGAAAGAGATGAAGTCTGTCAAGCTTCTGACGTCTGCTTCCTGGGGGACAAAGACAAGGCCAGCATGGTGACGCCGCCGCAGAAGTCCATCCAACTCAAGGAAAGCAGCGTGGAGAAGTCAGCGGATAGGGAGGCGGAGCAGGAAGTGGGTCGTCCTGGCCGCCACCCGGGGAATTCCGAGATCAAGCCAGGGCTGGAAAAGCGAGACCAAACACAAGGGTGCTCGAAAAAAGCGTCTTGTTCGAGCCGTCCTTCTGGAAAGAAGGAACAGAAGAGGGAGCAGCACAGGGTCAGCGTTCTCCGACCGGCCCCGAACGATTCTGCTCAGCAGCGTCAACAGAGGCGCGACGCGTCGAGCCAGAACTAGAAGTCGTCCAGGCCGGAAAAGGGGAAACGCGGAGGGACTTATCCCAAGGATCCATCAGCCGGCGGCGGCTGCAAGAGCAAGGGATTCAAGGGAAGCACGGAGAGAACCAGGCTGGATGAGAAAAATCCGGAGCGGAGTCCCTCGGAAACCTCGCCTCCATCGCAGAACGACATCGGGGGTTCGGATCCAGACGGAGAAGACATCGGAGGAGAAAGCAGCCCGAGATCAGCGTTCTCCGTCCTGGTCCGGACATTTCCGATGAAGGGCACTTTCGGAAATCTGGCGAAGGCGAGTTTCGCAGAAGGAAGCTGTCATCGAGGCTGGGACACAGAAATCCCGCGGATATTCATCCCAAGGAGGTATTGACGGACAGCGGCTGCGAAAGCAAGGGGCTCGGCTGCGACATGGAAGAGCCAAGTCTGGAAAAGCGAGAAGATCCGAGGCGCAGGCGTTCCGAGAGATCGTTCCGATCATGGCACGGCAAGTCTGATGGCGAGAATTCAGACGCCGACAAGAGCGGGCCGTTTACTCAAAGAAGACCCAAGAAGAGAAGGCTGATCAGGGTCGGTGCCTTCCCATCCGGCCCGGCCCCATCCAATCAACAACGTCGCCAGAAGCTGAAGAGCCGCGACTCCACGCGCCAGGTGCGCATCCACAATTGGCCCTCTCTTCCTTCCCCCATCTTATTCACAACGCTCAAGAAGAAGAAGGAGAAAGCTGTCGTCTGGGCTGGGAGACGGAAATCGCGAAGATATCCACCCCAAGAAAGCACCAACCGACAGCGGCTGGAGGAGCAAGGAGCACAGCGGTGACGCCACGGAGCCAAAGCTGAAAAACCAAGGAGGTCCGACGCAGCGGCGCTCTGGGAGGCGGCGCTGGGTCTTCCGTTCGGGTCCGAACGCTTCCGACCGTGACCGGAGGCTCAGCGCGCGCAACTCCCGAAAGTTCTCTTCGGGGCTGGGAGAAAGCAAACGCCAGGACACCTATCCCAGGGAGCCGTCGATCCAGAGCAGAAATGCGAACAACAGGCTTGGAGGGGACACCAGCAAATCCACGCTGGATGCGGAAACGACGAGACAGAGCCGTTCGGACGAGAAGAAAAGCTGCAAGGAGTCACCCAGCGGGAGGAAGTCGGGAGTCAAGCCGTCACACTCGTCTCGGGCTTCCGCTGCGAGAAGAGAAGTTAATCGGCAGAAAGCAGGAGCATTGCTGGACAACTCCACGATCTCGACCAAGTACCCCGGGTTCCATGAGTACGTGCTCGGCTCACGGATTAAGCTACGGCGAGAGATCAAGTCAGGTGCGGAAATCAAGTCTGAACTTTCCGACTGTGGCTTCGAGAAGACTGTCGAGTCTGGGGACCAGGGCTTTTCTGGTGAGAGTGGCACTGAAAACAGACTGGGTGTAGGTTAGAGCGCCAGGTTCTCGCCGGTGAAAGATTTCCCAGAGAAGCGGACGAGGCAGAGGCTGCCAGAAAAGGGGATAGCTTAATTGGAATGTCTTTTCCTGAAGTCTGCTTAGCCAGTGGTATGAATAGGTTTTCTTTTTTCGGGAGTCCGAGTTTTGCGTTTTGTTCGACTTCAGCTCGTTGTGTTGGCGGTAGAGTTCATTTAAAGCGGTTTTATCCTCGATTTATTTTGCCCTATGGAGGACGCGCTTGAATTTAATAGGGATAGGCCCTATGCGAGTTACGTAACGGTATGTAATGTGTTCTTTTCACGGGAGTCCGTTTTTTAGCGTTTTGTTGAGCTGCAGTGCGTCGTGTTAGCAAGCTCGAAAGTTTATCTCGCTTCACGGTAGTAAGCCTTCGAGGCGAAGTAGAAAGGGGCACAGCTAAAAGAGGAACGCTGATGGCCTATGCTGGAGCTTCTAAGACGTGAACGAGCTCCATGATCAGATAGTTCAAATGTGTAAAGTGTTTTGTTGGTTTGTTTCCAATTCTTGGAAATTACGATTTTGAATTTGTAATTGTGTTTTTATTTCAAAGCACGCTACCATAGCTTTTGTTTCTGTTTGCCTGGTTTAGGGTATGGTTTACTTTAAAGGACTTAGGGACAGCCTGAGCTCAAGTGTCGAGTGAGGGAGATTTTAGGTAATAGGTGGAGGGGGGTTGTCTTTATTTTTGTTTGGTCTGGCAGATCGGGGGAGGAAAGCGAAGCACTTGTCGGTACTGGGATCGTGACTTGCTATGTTTGTCTCGCCAATGCCTTCCTCTTGTGACCTGAGTTGAGGTCCCCCCCCCTCCAGAGATTTTGGACCCGGCCCTCGTCTACGTCTCAAGGCAGGTGATGAACACCGGACCCTCTCCCAAGAAAGCGAGGCACTCATCGAGTCAGCGCAGCAGTGTGGGACTGCTGCCCTCCTGATGAGCTCAGTGGCGGCGGAGGTGTTGTTGCGATGGGCCTTGACCAAGGCCACGTCTTTTCCTTTGCCCCCCTTCTTGTCCACCCGGCGGGGTTTGGCCTTCCCATTGAACGTCGGCGCCCGGCTGTCTGAGCCGTTGTGGACAGAACGCGTCGCCCGGCGCCGTGTTGACGCCGCCACACCTGGGAGCGGAGCTGAGCTGAGCTCTTCTCTCTGGCTGTAATCGCGCCGGCCCGAGGTGGAAGTCAGTCGATCCAGGAACCAGCTGCACTGCCGGGAGAGGATTCCGAGGGACGACGCCGGCGGCGGGACTTCCGGGCGAGTACGTTCGGTTCGGGTTTTCGTCTGGCGCCACTTGCGGATTAGCCCGCTAATCCTTTCCTGAGCCTCGACGCCGCACAATGAGGGGATCATCTCCATCACGGTCAACGTCTCACGAGCTGACAGCGGACCCTTCGTCACCGGCTCCTGGCGCGGCTTTCGAGGTCAAGACTCAAGAGTGCCCCGGCGCCGGATTGAGAAGCCCGTCCGACGCTGCAGTGTGTGCGTGTATGTGCGTGCGTGCTCGAGAGCATGAGTGGGGGCGGGGCCTGAACATGACGTTCGTTGGCAGTTCGGCCACCATTGGCTGCCAACCGCTGGAGCACCTACAGCGACCCTATAAAAAGAGCAACCGAGAGGTCGCAAAGTGTGCTCTCGGACGATGTAGAAACTTCTGTACATATGTAATTAAACAGAGTTTATCGTGAGAGACCCTCCCGTCTTCTGATGTCCCTGCCTGGAGTCGGCCTGCGGTTCCTGTCCTGGCCTGGCCCTGCCTGAGTCTTCCTGGGGAACTCCTCGGTCGCAACACCCTGTACGTTTTCGTTAGCACCCCCGTTCTAGCTTCAAACAGCAAAGAGCTCCCCACTGAATTATCATACAGCTGTTCCTTCTTTATTTCTTGTTTTTGTGCCCTGTATATTGTTAAAGCTGATTTCCCCTACGTTCTCCCTTCCCACAATTTCCTCTCTGTTTACTCCCTTTTCTACTGATATGCTCTGATCGGCTCCATCTCGTTGAATGTATTTAAATCTCAATCAATCAATCAATCAAATCTTTATTCAACATCGCACAGATGTTGGGGGCGCAGACAAAAAGCCTATAAAAGGCTTGACTAAGGGCCTGCGCCCCCTACAAAAATTTGGCATTGCAACAGGGGCACGTCATAACAAAAATAGATAATCACATTGGAGGTGCGTCTGAAATTTGCGAACAAAACACTAAGAGCGGTATAGCAACAGAAAAAAAAGAACATACTGTGACTTGCAAATGCTAATCAACACTTAGATTATTTAATAAAGAGGGTAAGTTAAAACGAAGCATCTGACGACCGTAATTTGTACGTTTTTGTGGAATAATCCAGTGACAAGCGGAACGTATATCGTGTGTGTGTACCTTACGTTGTAGATGTGATAAATTTAAAATTGCCATATTATGTTGCCTAATGTTATTGTTAAAATATTGTTATATAATTGAGGTATTGGGAGTATTTTGTGTGTTTCAAAAACAGACTTTGTATGGGCATCATATGGTATGTTTGCTATGATTCTAATGGCTCGTTTTTGGATTACATGCAATTTGTTTATGTTGGAGAAAGTCGTTGTCCCCCAAACCAAAAAACAAAAACAGCTTGCGGGTTCGGTTTGTCCACTTAGTGTTTAGACTTTTCATATATAGATACTTGTACACTTTCGCTGCCCACCGTGTATCCTCAATTTCAGCTAGTCTTTTTTTCAAATTTTACTTTACTGATCGCTTCTCTACTCGAAAGATGCCCAACCCATATCCCCTGTACTCCCTCATTTGGTGTATTCCCATGTGCCCCCAATGCCAACCTACCCACACTCCTTTGCTGTATCTCTAAACCTGCCTGGATTTCTGACCTCGTACACACTACCGCATTCCCAAATGACAGCCCTGGGTCGCTAAACTCGTCAGACACAACTTTCTTCGTGTTATGACATAGCGCGGGGAGGAGCCGAAAGATTGCTGCGAAGTTTTCTTTTCTCACAAACCCGCAGATCCGTATATCTTCGTGACGCTTTTCATTGAAAGGGGGAAAAATCCCTACTATACTCCCTAGGCGCCGAGCTAGAGCAGCATACGGAGACGAACGTGGTTCGTATAGATTATCAGCTGCGACCTTGATGGTCTCTAAAAAGCACAGCGGAGGCTTGGGTAATTGCATTCTAAAATCAACACCGTCGAACTTGATAGTCTGATATTGTTCTTATTTCCGCCGATAAAGCAGAAGTTACTAAAGAAACGTCCCTGTCGTCCCTTTTATTTATCTCGGCCTTTTGAATTTGATCAGAGTGTAGCCCACCGTTGTGTAGCCCGACGTGGCTAGGTCACAAGCAGCCGAGTAGCATTGTCCACCTTTGGACGGATTTCGCTTACAGGCAGTTGTCCCCCATCAGCGGGAGATAAAATCCTTTTATGATAGACTTTCAAAGATAAGCCAAACTGGGATTAATTCTGCGTTCATCAACTGAAA
Source organism: Ixodes persulcatus (assembly GCA_013358835.2). Taxonomy (NCBI): domain Eukaryota; kingdom Metazoa; phylum Arthropoda; class Arachnida; order Ixodida; family Ixodidae; genus Ixodes; species Ixodes persulcatus. Next base: position 255,672 of record JABSTQ010009985.1, read on the forward strand.
TAAGAGTGATGTCAGTTTGGTCAATATTGACAGTGATTTTTCGAGAACGCGAGGACACCAAGCTTTCATCGTACACAACCAAAGTTTTCACTGTCGACTCGAACACGCACCATCAAATTTGTCGTTCACAACTGATCATTCTGACCCTGACGGCAAAGTTATGAACTATAAAAGGACGTCACTGAACGCGCCTGCACACAACGAGCCCTGGCACGAGCCTCTCGATTGAAAGTCTGTCATGGCCGCTCGTAAGTTCATGGAACGCGCCCCGTTTTAATTCCAGAATCTCTAGAACCATAATTTAGAAAATTGCACGCTGTGCTGTTTTTCGTCATCGCTCAGTTGTAACGCCTCTGTCGAAACAGAAGAACGGGGAGGGGGGCGATTCACCCCCCCCCCCCCCTAGTGGCGTTCAAAAAGGGGGCGCAAAGAGCATAAGGGCGTAAGGGGGGGGGGGGGGGGGGATATCGCCCCAGCCCCGGACTGTAGCATTTTAGAGAGTTATAATAAAAAATGACAGACGTTTACAGTTCTCTACAATGTCGAATTAAAGCGCAGCTCTTGAGGAGGAGGAGGGGAGGGCACGGAGGGGAGGGTATGCCTCTCCGTCCCCCCTCCTCCTATCCTGTTGCTTTCTCATTTAGCGGGGAAACCTAATTGGTGTCAAAATCACGTGACGTCAATTTCCCCGCTAAATTTAGTGAAAAAACGTCCCATAATGCAACGCGCGCGCAGTTACGCCGACGGCGACGCCGCTCAAGCTCGAAAGGGGCGCATAAGAGTTGCGCTCTAAAAATTCGGGGGAAGGGATATCCCCCGTCTTCACTACTATCACCCCACCCCCCTCTCTTTCTCTCTCTCTCTCCCGAACAATTTCTACGGCCCTTCCTGATCCCTATTTGAGTGTGTGTTTGTGTTGGTTATACCTTTTTTTTTCCCTTTCCCCGGCTTTTTCTCGCCATCCCCCCTCGCCCCCTCATCTCTCAGACATTACCGACGTCTCTATACACAACGCATGTGGGTGACCCCGGTGGCGTTGTTGACAGTGGCGGAAGATGAGCTCTGAAACCGCGTACACCGCGCACGGCTCCACAATATCACAAAGTTTAATCTTCGCCTCGATTCCGAAGCGAAGATTTTGGCCTCAAATAACTCCTTCCCAAAGTTGTGAAACGTCACTTTGTCGTCACCAATAACTTTCACAAACGACAATCTTCCGACGAGAAAGTTCAGAGTATTTACAGCCCGCCTAGGTACAATCTACGTTTCATTTACTCTATCGCGGCGTAGGGATGTAGGGACACGCGGGCGCGACGTCATCAGTGCAGCCGTTCAATCGGCTGGCCCCACGGTGTTGCTCGCGCGCGCTCCGATGAAGCTCGCTACAACTTTGTGCCCAACATTCTCGCTGGAATTTGAGCACCGAGAGAGCTTGGATGATTGACATCTCGTCCCGCGTGACGCCAACGTCGCGGGAGTCCAATCAGCACGCTCTGCGAACTTCGTGCCCAACTTTGTGTTTGACGAGTTTAGCGACCCTGGCTGTCATTAGGATTCGGCAAAAATACGTCGTTGCCAGACCTAAAAGTTGATATATCGTTTTTGCGTGCGAAAAAAGTTTTATGGTTTTTTAAAACACATACTGACATAGTTATTTCCAAATAATTTGATATTCTACAAGATAATTGTATCGGTGTCATTTTTGTGTGTTCACTGGTACTTTTCAAGTGACGTTTTGCAGAAGTGGTGTGACAATGGGATTTGGTAGTAGGGGGCACAGTCAGCGCAGTCACGATACGCGAGTTTCGGTTTTGAGGCCTCATCAGTTGAAATAAAGGCGATACGCTTCTAACCTCCTTGGGGCAATGTCTGCTTTTGTGTGCTATCAATACCCGGCCGATTGAGCCAAGGCAATCCGCTTTCCAAAGACGTTGCCATGCCGACAATTATCGCGTTCATTTAGGCTTAGGAATTGCCAGAATCGAAAGACTATCTAAAAAATGCGGCGAGGTCATTGCTCATGCTTTGCGATTTAAATGAGGTAAGGCAAAGCGAAAGCCTCCTGCATCATTCGTTGCTGACTAACGCGCCCGATATTGCAGCTACAACGACTTATTAGTTCCAAAGCGAACGGCGCTCACTCACCGGGGCACCGCCATGTTTCCCCGCATCCCTACCGAGCCAGTCACCTGATTGCAAAATCCCTCTCCTAGGTACTGCGGCTAACTTTAGCCGCGGTTAGCGCTTCGAGCAAACGGGCCCTCATGTTTGGACACACCGGACATTTAGGAAGATGGGAAGAGTTAGGAATGTGGGATGTGCGACGTCGAGCATGACTAGTTTTATGCGGATTGATAAAAACCGCGAAATAACACTAGTTGAAAAGCAATATTATTTTGTTTTGGAACGAACTACTTGTGAGCCGAAAACAGGGTTGCTATATAATGGCCAGTAGTGCTTTAAAGTAATTGTCAGTCAATGTTGCAACTACCTCGTTGCATCACTGGAAATATCAAATGAAAATCACGTTATCCCGATGTACCGCATCATTTGTCGGTTGCGCAGTGGACCGGGTTGTTTTTGCGCCAATTTCTGGTCGATCGTCCATTCTTGAGGCAGAAAATATTGAAGAGAACCACACTCACAAAGCCTAACAAATACAGAAAGCACCTTTGTATTTCACTGCATTAAGGCCGGTTCTCACATGCAACGAAGCGCTGTTGTAGCGCTCCTCACGTGCCGTCAGCTACTTATCGTCTGCCACGAGCAACAGTTTTGGCGGTGCGATATAAAGCTGGTGAACGCTCCGGTCAGCACGCGCTTAGCGCGAGGTTAGCGCTATGCTTGTAGCGCTCCGCTGCATGTGTGAACAGGCCATTATAATCAGTTACCACGTCGTCCACTCCGCACCCCGCCGTAACCGCTGGTAGCACTACACTGTACGATGGTAACCGCACGACCCCACAGCGTCCATTGGCAATCCATGGCCCCGTCGCGTTCTCGCGTGTGCGCAGATGTTTGCCGAATCTTTGCCGAACTTTCCTTCAAAAGTTCGGCATGTGCCGAACTTTGCAGAATCTGAAGTTCGGCAGACCTTAGCGCATCCGCTACGCAGGCGCTGCGAGCGGGCGTTCTCCGCTCCCGAGCCTCGCTTTGTCTGTCGCATTCGGCGGCATCGCTCCGATAGTTTCGGTTCTATTCCGCTATCGTCGAACTGTCGGCCGGCGCTCGCCCGGCGGCGACGTTCGCGCTGCGGGCGCACGGATACTGACGCTCCCATCGTTGCCCTGGATGGATACCAACTGACCTCGGCTTTGAATCTTCATATAGTATGAAGCTGCCGACCCATTTGATGCACTCTTAGAAAAAAGGGTCCGTATTCCTTTTTAAAGGGAGGAACGCTCTTGATACATATGTTCCTTCAGAAAGGGAGAAACTTTCGTTCCTAAAGCAGGGGAGCAAAAGTTCCTCCGTTGACTGCATCTCATTATGGCGGCCACGAATCGAGCAAATCGAGCTCAATAAGGCTTAACGAGAACGCTAAGTCTATTGTACGGAGCGAGAGGAGCAGCAAGTATAAACGTAACACGAGCTTTCCGCGAACTGTATTTATTTCCGAAGCCGGCTTCCCCCTGCAGGTAAAGAAACTTACGTTTCGAAAGCATGCAGTCACTCAGTCTTCTCATCGTCAGCACTGCGATGTTAAACGGAGACAACTGGCACCCAGTTCGCGCACTTTATGTCTTACCTTTGCTATTCCTCGAGCCACAATTCCTTCGTCAACCGCACATCACGGAGGAGTGGAGTGGTAAACCATTCGCCCGCAAAACCAAAAGCCGCTCTCAAAAAAAGCAAATCTGAAGCAGCCGCTTGGCTCATTTCAGCACTGTAACACGAAATTATGGCGTAGCCGCGTAGAGTAAAAGGAGGTTAAATCGCTTGCCGCCAGATGGCAGGGTCAAGCAGAGAAATCGCAAGTAGCTAGGCTAGGTGGCGCCCAATCCATGTTATACAAAATATATTTTTACTTTCTCACGCCGCACTTGCGCCTCGGGAACCATTATTATACACACATCTATATACATTATCCACACTACAAGCATAAGCTGAATATACATTGAGCGCATACACATGCATCGCACATACAAACATCAATACAACACACTAACCCGATCACTGCTCCCGAGATCTGCGTTTCCGCCTTTTATACTGGTCGTTTTGAACGTACAGAATTTCTCGGTGACTCCCTAAGCAATAAAAAATATTCCCAGCATGTTGATTTCTTTCCAGCAATGTCATACATCTGAGAGTATTTTTAATGGCTCAGGGGATGAATCTCTTATTAAAAAGAAAACGCTCGATCATGCCGTAATTATTTGAAAGCTAATAAATCGAGCCACTCCAATGCGGTTCCAAGCCATGAGTTTGTTTCCCCGCACGGCACTTCGTGGCCAGTATTCCTATTGTAGTGTTTGTTTTCCTATTTGTGCTGTTCGCGCACGGCTGAAATTGCCGTCTTGAATTAATCTCTGTAGAGCGGATATTCACTCAGCTGGAAGTGATGCTTCACCGGCAGAGAAATCGCTTTTTGATCAACTTGAATGCAGTCAAAGCCGCGACTTGCGGCAGGTGTTAAGTGTACGGAGCTACGCCGTGGCGAGCTCGAAAACTTCTTGCGCTCATCCCAGCGCGCCACTTGGAGGGCAGTTTCTCCAGGAACCGTAGTAAGTAGACTCCCTTTAAGACGAACACGAAGGGACCTTGAAAATTTGTCCGACTTATCAGATGTTCGCCTTAACAGAAGTGCCCTAATTATCATGCTGGGCGTGTCTACAGTGCTGTTGACCAATAAACACAGAATAAAAAGGCCTACAATGAAGAGATACTTAAAAAGGGACATTTATTTGGCTTACCATGCCAAAAGAAGAAAAAAAAAATAATGTTTCGCACACCACTGGTGGGGGAACCGATCCATTCGGTGATTTTTGACTGCCGCCTCCTCTGTGCAAATCGGTGTCTAGCGATGCAAGACGACATGTGGCCCATGTTCCTGAGAAAACATGGGCCACATCTCATAATTTAGCCTTAATCACTGCCATCACGTCCAACGAGCGTGCGCCGACGCAGTGAAAACCCGGCGCGGCACATAAAGCGAGTAACCCAATGTCGGCTCGCCAAAGTTTTCATGCAGCAGCTCGATGTTTATGGCGAGGTGCCGTTCACGCGGCTCTTTTACAAAGTTACGGCGAGGTGCCGTTCACGTTGCTCTTTTACAAAGTCGCCGAGACTTGCCTCGACGTCCGCGAACACGCGATTCTTTGGGCTCCTAAAGCTTCTTCTCGTTCCGCTGCACGCGAACAGAGCTTGCTTTTGTCGTCTCCATCCTCGAATGCTGCCCTCATTTACGGCGAATTGTCGTCCGGCAGCACTGTTTCCGATGTCTTCCGCAACCAAAGGACTTTTCTCTTGTAGGCGACCGACGATTGTTTTCGCGCCGACGCCATTGCCGAGCCTGACTGTGTACGAATGGTGGCGCCTCGGACGTTGTGAGTTTAATGATGATGATAGCTGTTTTGAGCGCCATATTGCTTCGAAACCGAAACTACGTCAAACAGCGTTAGATCGCGCCTCATCGAAGCTGAAAATTAGAAAAAAAAACTCTTATTATATGCGGGTTTTTACGGTACATCTGACATACACCTCGGCCGGCGCAATGCGCGGCGTCGCCGTCGGTGCAGTGCCATCGCGAAGGGGACCTATGAAAGTTCGAGTTATCCAAAATGCGCGCGCAAAGCGGTTCGTGTTAAACGATGTTTTTTTTGCATTGCGTCTATGGGAAACCAACCAAATGTTCTTACTTTGTCCGGCATATCCGAGAATTCCGCTTAAGCGAGTTCGCCTTAACGGGAGTCTACTGTATATTTAAACAGCAAAATTAAGGATAGCTTTTTTTTTTCGATTTTACCCGTTTTTTTTTTTATTGCTAAAACTCCACTGCAGTGGCGTCACAAGGAGGGGCGGGGGGGGGGGGGGGGGTCGTGGCGGGCTGTCGCCCCGGGTGCCGCTAACCCTCGTGACGCCACTGCTCCACTGTAAATATACGTACTTTCCGTCACAATTTCGTACCGTTCAGTCTTTTCCCCAGAGCGCAATCGCTCTCGGGGACAGACAGTAGGGAATTGTAGTAGACTGTTTTTCTCCTCCGCTGCGCTATCCGTAAAAAAAAAAACGCCGCAGCTGCGCATGCGCGCCGCCATCCTTATCTGCATAGTTCTAGATCTTGTCGCAGATTACGAAGCGCTATCCGGGTGCTTAGCGGGCTGCGGAAACGGTCTACTACAATTCCCCAGTCACACTGGCCACTGTACGATAGGAGCTTACCGTTCAGACCAGCGTTCCGACATGACTATCCGCACGTCGATCGACTGCACCTAATCCTCAAGTGGTCTTAAACTCTTTAATGTAAAGCGGAATGTCAACCCGCGAGACAAGGCCCCCTCCGATCACGGCCCGACCAGCGGCATCAATGCCCGACAGTTTGCGTCATCTCATCTTGCTGTTACACCACTGATACGCGAACACACGGTCACATCGGCGATAATTCCAGTCTTCCGTTCACTACGCACAACACTGGCATCACGATGTTGCTGCTATGTTGCCGACACGCAGAAATACAGAACCACGTTGAACGCCGGTTGGCACTCGGCACGGGAAAACATTACCGAACTCAGCGCGGAAGGCATCCAGGCAGCCGGCAGGAAAACCTGCCTGCCTTGGACGCAGTTCCTGCGATTTCCATAACGTCGAAAACGTCGACACAGGTCCGCGTGGTTCCGCTACTGGGTGATTCCACGTCAGTTCATGCAATAATGGTCCGGGTCATATTTTAGATATTTTTGTTAAAACTATATATGAAAGCCATGGTCTTCGGAGGAACATTCAGCTGAGATATAAAATAGAAAAGCTCGAGGCGTGGAAATTTAGGAAATTTCACAATGCTACTTTGCACAGTCGTCATTTCGTCATCGAAGCTTTCACGTCACCATAACTTTTTTAATACGTTTTACAGAAGCTATACAACACATACACAAAAATTAAAAATATCAATAAAATGTTTTTATGTAAACAAAAAAAATCAAACATGGCATAAAAACGCGTTTTAGAGACATATTCACAATTTTTTGCAAATAAACCATTTTTATAATACTTCAAAAAACATATCAAAATACGCGTCTTTAAATATTCTTTACGAATATATAAATATAACATGCGCAACCTTAATTAAATTTTTGTTATGAACGCTGAAATGCGGCTGATTTCTCAAAATGTGGCAAGATTGGGCGATATTTAAAAAACTCCATCTTTTATTTTCTTTAAACTCCCTTTGGCACTTTGCAGTGACTTGAACTAACCTGTGATGGCAAACGATTGTGTAACATATGACCTCCGAACGGGAAAAGCTACGACAAACCTTCACTCGGGGCGAGCCGACGTCTTCGTCATAGCGGCTTTGCCGCACAGCACCAAACATTTTGAGCGTTAGTTATGGCATGTATTTTATATTATTAAAATTATTTTTTTCAGAAAGGGTGAGTATCAGTGACGCGAAACGGAACTTTGAGGTGGAATACCATTAATTAGCTTAAAATTCACAGAAACAAAACGGTCCGCACTGTGCAAATTCGCTAACTATGCATACATAAGCTTAAAACTCTCAGTTGGGCGAGTGGCCTTGTATACATCCGGCTTCTCGGCATATGATGACTTCCACAAATGAGATGCCTGGACACCTCTTACAGGTTTTACGGTGGTCCACTCTGCTTGGTTCACCGCACGAAACTCTCGAACCCGTTCCACAGACAGGTGGAACTGCAGACATTTGTTACTTTTTACTTTCACAAAGTCTTTAAAGGTGACAATCGTTGAGTTGAGCAAAGATCTCAAGGTGGTGAGCGTTGCGTGGTGTTTAAGAACACCACCTATTTCATCACAAGCGCTCTTTCTGTGTCCAGTGACTGAAAACAGTACGGCTTCCGAGACAATTCGTGAAATTGGAAGCGATTCTTGAAATGCGCGGTTGCTCCGTCTGACACAAAAATGATTGCAGAAAAGACTTGGTAACGTTCATCAACATACTCGTTTATGGCCTCTGTGGCTAGAACAGCGTGAGCTGTGTCATGTGTCGTGTACCATTGCTGACAACGGCAAAGCTTTGCGTGCAATTGCGTGGACGTAACCACACTTGTGAAGCGAGACACTTGAGTTTTTTTTTTTTTTTTTTCAATGAAAACTCTGCACTTCGGTTGGGACGAGTACTGTCCACTTCTCCGCAAACTCGAAGTGGAACATCACTGCCTTGGGTGGTAAGGCGGTTCTTGTGTGATGTATCAGGCTTCGTTGAAGGTCACGGATGTGAGAATGCCTTATGTACTTTTCGATTCCAGTTACCCATAACGCGAAACAGATCTCTTCGTCTTCGTCGAGATGGAGCGACTACAGCGAGATGCTCTGCGTTTTTGGGCACGTTTCGCAACGACGCAGGAAGCAATCGTTCTGTGGAGCGCAGTAGAGGTAGATGCGCTTGAGGTCGTCTTCAGTAAATGTCTTCTTTAGGGCATTTGTTATTGCCGTTAAGAGTAACTGAAAATTGACGCAATAAATGCTTGCGCACACCTCGTGCTCGGGACTTTTTTTTTACCGATTTTGGTCGTAGGGGTTGCCCATACACCACCTTTACGCTTCAGTTTGCTTGTTTGATCAATCATGTAGGCAGTCGCTTTCGGCGCCAGACGCAATATTTGTTTCTTCGAGATGCTTGGTGGCAGAAGCGTGTACAATGGCTTGCGTTCCTGGTGGGAACTGCATGCCTTCAGCGCTTCGCGGAACGCGTCAAATTACTCCGCGCAGTGCTCACAACTGTCTTCAACTTCGAGAGTTTCGTGCGGTGAAGCAAGCAAAGTGGACAACCGTAAAATCTGCGAGAGGAATCCAGGCACCTCATCTGTGGAAGTCATCATATGCCGAGAGGCCGGATGTATACATGGCCACTGGCGCAACTGAAAGCTTATGTATGCATAGTTAGCGAATTTGCAGAGTGGGGCCGTTTTGTTTCTGTGAATTGTGAGCTAATTAATGGTATTCCAGCTCAAAGTCCCTTTTCGCGTCACTAATACTCACCCCCTGCGAAAAAAATATTTTTAATAATATAAAATGCATGCCATAACTAACGCTCAAAATGTTTGGTGCTGTGCGGCAAAGCCGCTATGACGAAGACGTCGGCTCTCTCCGAGTGAAGGTTTGTCGTAGCTTTTCCCGTTCGGAGGTCATATGTTACTCAACCTTTTGCCATCACGGGTTAGTTCAGGTTACTGCAAAGTGCCAAGGGGAGCTAAAAAAAAAAAAAAAGATGGAGTTTTTTAAATATCGACGCCCAATCTTGCCACTTTTTGAGAAATCAGCCGAATTTCCGTGTTAATAACAAAAAGGCAATTAAGGTTGGGCATATCATATTTATATATTCGTAAAGAATATTGAAGGACGCGCATTTTGATATGTCTTGTGAATTATTCTGAAAGATTATTTATTTGTAAAAAAATTGTGAATATGTCTCTAAAACGCGTTTTTATGCCATGTTTGATTTTTTTGTTTGCATAGAAATATTTTATTGATATTTTAAATTTTTTTTGTTTATGTGTTGTATATCTTTTGTAAAACGTATTAAAAAAGTTATGGTGACGTGAAAGCTTCGATGAGGCAATTACGACTGTGCAAAGTAGCAATGTGAAATCTTCTCAATTTCCACGCCTCGACGCCTCGAGCTTCTCTATGTTATATCTCAGAGAAGCAAATTGTTACGGCGTTCATATATAGCTGAATGTTCCTCCCAAGGACATGGCTTTCATATATATTTTTAACAAAAATATCTAAATAATGACCAGGACCATCATTGCATGAACTGACGTGGAATCACCCTACTGTAGTTCGGCGTGGGTACCGCAATCCAGAAACGGCCATCTTACCCAGTGTAGGTAGCGCTGCTGGCACTGCTCCGGAACTTCGCTGTTTCTAGCGGCTTCGTTTGCTCGTTTGATAAAATTAGTGGTAAAAACGTCAATGCAGCCGAAATGTTCTGCACGTTTGGACTAGAAGATGGAATTACAGGCGGCCGTCGCTGCCGCTGAAGCTCAATCAACTCAACAACATTTATTTAACAACGTGCGCGACGTGCTCGAAAAACGAAACCGAAAGAAGATGAGTCGGGAGGGCGAAAGCTTTCTCCCGTCTTGGAGAAGGAGGAAAACGTCTCGTTCCTCCCTTCTTCTCGCGTCCGCTTGGGGGCGCGTCAGTAGAAGGGAGGAAGACGCGCCGTTGCTACCTTTTCCCTCCATTTTTTCTTAAGCCTGGTTCACATGCAGCGATTTTGGCCCTAGAGCGGCGCGATTTCTGCCGTCGCGGCGCTCGTGCCGCTCAACCGCTGGTGCTGGCCAGAGCGCCGCGACGGCAGAAATCGCGCCGCTCTACGGCCAAAACCGCTGCATGTGAAACACGCTTTAGAGTGTGCGCTTGGCGCTGGTACTTGGTGACAATACTTGGACAACTCGGATACCGCTTGCCCGCCAGAACTTTCCGATGCGCTAAACACTGGATACTGTGCTTGTGCGTGATGTGTGTGTGTCCTGTGCACCGTGTTTGGTGACGACGCCTGGACGATCGTGTGCACCGCCGGAATTCCCGCTCCGCTCAGTTTGTATCCCACCTGGAACTGCGCGGTTCCAGGCGGGATACAAACTGGTGCCCCAATTTTAGATCCAGGAGGAACCGGCATTTTTCATTCCGGCCTGTATCTGACATTTTCAAACAAAGAAAGTCGGAGCCCTCAGGTTCTGCGAGGAGTACAGTGTAGGCTGCATATAACGTATGATCTGGGAGTCGCGAAATTTCGCACTATAAGTGGTACCGCGCTATACACCAACTCATGTTTACAAACAAACCGGAGCGCCCGGAGCGCCCCTAGCGGACGCCACAGGCGCCGCGCATGCGCGATGGGGGTGTGGGCAAGAAGCTCGCCGTCGCCCATAAACAAACCATTGAAATGCGATGTTGTCGGCGTCGGTGTGAGTCCCCCTGCCCTTTTTCGCGTTCGAATTGTTGGTTCTACGTCTTCCTGGCGATGTCTGACTATCTTGAGCTCTTGAGCAGCGTCAGCGAAATTACCGAGGCTCGTTACACCGCAAAACTTTGCGTGAATAATGTGACATGTGGCGATTCATTCCGCGTGGACGCCGCAGATTGTACGCTAAAGCCTGATTCGCAGGATGAGATTTCGCTCGGAATTTTCAGTCGCGACGCCGCTCGGGCTGCAAAAGCGTGAACCGTAGCTGAGATGGTCGACGACGATACTGAAAATCGCAAGCAGAATCGGACCAACTGAATTAGGTAACAATGACCAACATCTTTTTGTAGGTAACAATGACCAACATCTTTTTGTATTTACTGTTTACATCGATCCTGCTTACCAACCTTCAAATTTAAGTCTTTTGAGGCCTGCACTCACTTCTTATCGCAAGTACCCGGCCAGCATTTGGTCTACGGACCGGCGTCGTCTAAGAGAGCAGACGACAAGCAGAAACGTTTGAAAGAGCAGACGACAATTCGAACAATCAGGCGGCCGTTTGAACTTGAAGACGCACTGAACGTAGTCCGCAGGTGGTCCGCACAACTTGACTTTTCTGGCGTTCATGTTGGAACAAAACAAATAAATCTGATGACCACAAGTATCCGTGAATTCAACCCAAAGTGCTTCCCGCCCAAGCAATCGTTGTCCGACGGCGTCTGCTTTTCCCTTTTAACGGCACATATCCAGATTCTCGGACGAACCGAGCACGTGAAAACTGACCTTCAAACCTTTCTCGACACTTTTGGTACGGCCCCAGTCGCGGCGTTTTGACGGGAAGGCAGGTTTTTGTCTGGTTCCTTTCAAAACAACGCAGGAATACACGTCTGGCATGGGGACTTCTGCCCACAGCCCCAGACCGGAAGTGCGACCGACGCGCCACCACCGCGCCGTGACGTCACAGAGATGCGTTCGTGTATAACCAATGAGTAAAGCTATACGCACTACGCGGAGAGCTCATGCCGCTTGGGTCACCCTTTTCGAACGGCGCGTGTATCACTGGGGAGCTCGTTAACACCCCCCCCCCCCTTCCCGGGCCTGCGTTCACGCCGCTTCGTGGCGACAGTGTGCGGCTGCTAATTACAAAAATTAACCCGTACACGCCGCTTCGCGGCGTCCAGCCGGCAACCCAAGCCCCGCTGTCCCTGGTCGCACCTCCGGAAAGGGAGTCCCATACCATTTAGTTCTGCGAAGTTTCGTCGACAACATTCGTTTTTTTTTTTTTTCAGTGTTGATCGTAAAAAAGAAATGTTGTAAATATCGCCAAATGCCCCGACAAAACAAAAAGTTCGAGAAAAAAGAAAAAAAAAGCAGCCACCACCGCGGATCGAACCTGCGTCCACTTGTGTATAGCAGACACCTTACCACTATGCTATGCCACCGTCTTTTTTTTTTTGCAAAAGGTTTATTTACATGATTAGATACACTATGGCATTATTCTACATTATATACTGTGGGTCGCCTATCAATATCGCCCGATCAGGCCGAGTTCTACCCGCTCCGAGGAAATCACACAAGGAGCGCTATCATAGAGAAACACTTTATGAATACTCATTTTGTGTGAGTCGGCCGGGTGCTGCGGAGGGCCAAGGCTGCCTTGTGGTCCGGGTCTTCCCTGGGCTCGCCCAGCACCGTCTCTTCCGTTCGTCACGGCATCTCGAACTCCCTGTCGCGCACACCACGAGCCTCCCCCTTCTTCGTCTTCGCCGCTCTCGGCGCCGTCCCTCCGCGTGCCGTGCGGCTCACTGTCCCCCACACTCCCCTCCCCTCAAGCCTCAAACTCCGGGGGGGTCCGAAGCATCCAGAGTCACTGGGCCGAGTCACTGGACTCCAGGTCGCTCATCTCCGCGTCGCTGGTGGCGGTGGACGTGCGTCAGGTAGTCCGTGAACTCCTGGTAGGGGGACTTGATGAGCTCCCGCTCCCGCCACAGGTCCGGGGTCAGGTAGCGGTACGTCTGTTGGATGGACAGGTAGGTGGTCTTGGCAAAGTTGCCCAGGGTGGCCGTCAAGCCGCGGGCCGAGGTGTTAACAGCCCTCGATGCCCGCCATGTGCAGCAGCTTCTTGGACACTGGGGTGGACACGATGCCTATGCCGCGGGGCGCCGGGATCAGCCGCACCAGCACGCTGACACCCCTGCCGGTCACCTTGCAGGGGACGGTGTGGGGCTTTCCGATCTTGTTTTCAATAGCCCCTGCGGACGGGGATGACGGACAGCCTGGCCAGGATGATGGCTTCAAGGATGACCGTGGACACCTCTTTGGAGTACTTGACACCCAAGCCCACTGGCCGTTGAAGTCCCCAATGGCCACAAAGGACTTGAAGCGGGTGCGCTGGCAGGCACGTGTCTGCTTCTGCACCGGCATTATCTTCAGCACCTCGTCCTTCAGCGTGTCCCTGGGACTTCCCCGGTCCTCCGCGTCTCCGCCGCCCTGCCTTCGTTGACGTGGTCGACGTCGGGATTGTTCACCCCGTCTTCTGCCAACCAGCTTGACCACCCTGACGGTTCGGTCGTCTTGCTCCTTGCCAACCAGGTTGACCAGCCTGACGGTTGGTTCGCCTTGCTCCTTGCTAACCAGGTTGACCACCCTGTCGGTTGGTTCGCCTTGCTCCTTGCCAACCAGGTTGACCACCCTGTCGGTTGGTCTGGCCGGTCTCCTGCCAAACGGGTTGACCACCCTGCGACTGGTCTGGCCGGTCTTGTGCCGAACGAGTTGACCACCCGGTGCGTTGGGCTGACTGGTTCTTTGCCGGAAGGGTTGACCACCCTGGGAGGGGGTCCGGCTGGCCCCGCCGGTATCCCGGGACGTGGAAGATCGCCCTCCTGGATGGCGCCACCCATTCTGGTTCCTCCGGGGGACACTTCTGGACAAAACAAGCTCTATTAACATCTTGCAAAGATTAGATCAAGTTCTAGGCCGCAGATTATAGCGCCGCGCAGAGCCCCTATCAGATCTCTCACCGACGGGTTCGCACACTGTTCACGGTCGTCCGGATTGCAAAACCCATCTCGACAATGTGTTCGTCCCAGTCCCTGTGTCTTTCTGTTAGCTCCGAAACCAGCTTCCTCAGCGGGTGTAACTCCACCCATTTTGAGAAAAGATCGGTTATTACCAATAAATACTGGTTCCCACGGGGACTTTTTGGTAGTGGGCCGATGATGTCGCAAGCAACCATCTCCCACGGGTAGTGACTCACTACAGGCTGCATCAGGCCTGGGGGCTTTCCCCCTCGCGGCTTCGCTTTCTGGCAGGCTGGGCAGCTACGGGCGTATCGGAGTGAGTCCTGTCTCATCCCCGACCAGGTCGCGACGCGACATAACTTATGAAAAGTCTTGCTGCCGCTGCCATGACCAGCCAGAGCCAAGTCGTGGAAGTATCCGATAAACCGCCTCCGTAGCCTCCTAGGAATCACCACCCTGAACGGAGAGTCGTTCCCCTCCTCGTCGTCGATTGTTGGAATGTAGCGGAGCAATAAGCCGTCTTGGCCCAGCAGGTATGAATCAATCTGTTCGTTAACTTGACCGCCAGCGTTCCCGGTGTTGCTTGCCATATCCGCAATTTTCCCCAACACCCGCTGACAAAGACCATCTGCCTTTTGGGCCTCGACAAGCTCTTCCTTGCTCACCACTTCACCCCAAGCCACGATCCTTTGTTCCCTCGTGCGGCCTCCTAACACTGCGACGAGCTCCTGTTGCATCGATCCCTCCCCGCTGTCTCGCTTATGAGCGGCCGCGCGGGAAGCTAGTCTCTCGCAATCCCCTGGTTGCGTCTCCTCCTTCCAACCACTATCATGGGGCGCCCGAGAAAGTGCGTCTGCAACCTTGTTGGTCGAGCTCTTGTGGTCTACTCGCGCAGCTAATGTTTGCTCCTCACGTGATCTGGCGAGTGAGCGTTCTGTGTCCTGACCGAAACTCGGTGGGACGGCAAAGGGGATAAGGGGACTCAACGGATTATAGTGGTACCCGTTATTCTTCAAGTCTATGATAATCCCCTCCCGGCAGACGAAGTCCTGTCCTAAAATCACAGGAATTTGCATGCCTGGCAGATAGAGAAAACGCCGCCTCCTTCGTCTGCCGTCGAGGCTAAGGTGAAGGCGTATTGCGCTTTGTACTGTTCGAGGCGGGGCTTAGGCCGCACGTCCGGGAGCTTCCTGGCTCGTGACGACGACCATTCCCCGAAGTGAAGAACCCAGGGGTCCAGTGGAGGTGGGAGAATTGGTAACGTAACGAACGGTTTAATTACATGGTAGCGATACAGTCGTCAAATCCAAGAGAACAAATGGAGCTCTCACGCCCCGCCTTATATAGGGGTCCGTTTTCTCCCTCTCCCTCCGCCAGGGCAGCAGGTGCGACAGCCACGTGCTTGGCAGCTGGGTCCGTCGCGTCGCAGTCAGAAATGAGTCATAGCCAAGGTTCTCCGCAGTTAGGCCAGGCCTCTCTCCCCTTCCGGAGCGCACGAACCCACACGCACACACACACACGTCCCGTTGACGTCACGGACGCGTTGAGACACGTTTTGGTCAGCCTTCGACAGGTGGGCGTCAGTCCTGAACACGTCGGGACTCGTTTTGGGACTCGTCTCCGCAGCGTTGAAACTCGGAAGAAGGTTGCCGAAGGTTCCATTCTTAACAGCCCCTCCGGGGCCAGGGAAACCTCGAATGGCCGGTGGTACAATCGCTGGCCTGAAGAGGTGGGCTTGGAGTAGGCCTTGAGAAGACGCTGCAAGCACCAAACAAACTCCCAAACCTCTCAACGGAGGCATCAGCGGAAACGTCCCCCACAACACCACGCCACACCGCAGTCAAACGCTCGGAATTCGCCAAAGACCCGCCAGACTGGATTACGGATTACCAAAATTTGGTACAATTCCGGGTATCGAGACCCCCTGTCGCCAAAAAAACTCACTTTTCCAACGAGGTCACTAAGAACAAAATACAAAAGACAAAAACTCTTCGCAATTTGTGAGGTCAATTTGGGGTTTCAACGAAGTGCCCCCACTTAGATCCTCATTCCCGTGGATGACGAAAACCTCTGAGATCAACCCTACTGTTTTGGTGATATCAGAAAAATCTGCTCAACCCATCGGCATTGCCGTTAAATTTGCCTTTCCTTTTTCTTACGCTGAAGTCATAGTGATCGATTTTCACGTGATTTCTAGACGTGAAAATTCGGTCCTTATAGCGCCGATAAAATAATCCGCCTCTTTCATTCCCCGTCACATTGGTCCTAGCAATCTCCTGAGCTGTACAGCGAAACCCTGACACACTAGGGTCGCTCTTCTGCTCGACTGTCAAAGACACTCTGTCTACTCGTAGCAGAGGACCAAAGTTACGCGACGCCGGAGCTACGAGAGATCTTTCACTGATCCCGTCTTCCTCCGCCTTTTTCGCCGGCGCGTTGGGACGGCGTACGCCTTCTAGTGCGACGAGGTCAGGCTGTTCTACAACCTGGTCCCTCTCATCCCGGTTTTCTGCCTCCAACTCTGGGAGTGCTTGCTCCCCGTCAGCTGCCTCTGGCTCTGGATCCCTCGTCAACAAAGGGGCGACCTGACGCGATTTGGACCTCGTACATGACTGAACTAGCCCTTCTCCCAGTTGTTGACCCCTTTCGCGCAGCAGGAAATCTGACCGGTTAGAAAACAAATAAGGATACTCCAACGGGACTGTTTGCGAGACAGCCGCCTCTGTCACTAGCTCTCCGAACGGGCCAGTTATCCTTACTGTCGCCATAGGCAGACAGACACTGTGCTTTTCGAGCAGCTGCTTGATCCAAACTACCTTTCCAGTAAAATCGGAGGTCGTTACATACGACGGATGAACAACGTCCATCGTCGCTGCACTGTCCCGAAACACCCTGCACGGCTTTCCGTTTACATGGAGCTCGTGAAGATAGGGACGAAGGAGCTTCAGGTCCTCGTCACGTCCGTTCACGCACGAGAACACAACCCGCGGTTTCTTACATCTGGCCGCTGTGTGTCCCGGCTCCTGACAGTTGTAGCACAGGAACGGCTTCCTTGCCTCGAACTGCCCTGTTGGGCTTTTCCGCGCCTCGTCTCCGTTCGAGTGTTCTGCGCTCTTTTCTGGGACCTTTTGTCCTGCTTCGGGCTTCTCGGGCCCGTTTTCTCGCGAGCCGTTACCCTGTCGGAAGGTCTTGCGCTGATCGCTTCGGCCGGATTCGCTTTCCTCTCCGCTCAGTTTTCTACGCGTTGCGTACTCTTCGGCTAGCTCAGCGGCCCTTTCGACAGAGTCGACTCCCACCCTGTCCTGCACCCAGAGCTTGACTGACTGCGGAATGCTACGAAAGAACTGTTCGAGGCACACACACTCGACTACCTTGTCTCGGCTTTCGTACACTTCCTCGCTCTTCAACCATTCTATCAGGTTGGTTTTAAGCCCGTACGCGAATTCCGAGTAGCCCTCGCTGCTCTTTTTGGATGCGTTTCTAAACCTTTGACGGAACGCCTCGGCAGAAAGGCGGTACCGCTTCAAAAGGCTGGACTTCACCTTGTCGTAGTCGTCCGCGTCTCCAGCACTAAGGCGCGCGACAACCTCTGCAGCCTCACAGGGCAACAGAGTCAAAAGCCGTTGCGGCCACGTTTCTGGGGCGAAGCTCAACTTCTCACATGTCCTCTCAAAGTTAACTAAGAATAGGCCCACGTCTTCCCCAACTTTAAACGGCTGCATGAGCTTCTTCATTTGATACGACTCGGTCTCACTTGCTCGTACCGGAGCCCCAACTCTACTGTTCTGCGAGTTTAATCGCTGTTGTTCAATTTCGAGCTCTAGCCTTTTCAGCGCTCGCTCCTGGTCTCGTTCCTCTTTCGCTGCAGTCTGTGCTCGTTCCTCTCTAGCTGCAGCTTGCTCCTCTTTCGCTGCAGCCCGTTCCTCTTTCGCTGCAGCCTGTTCCTCTTTCGCTGCAGCCTCGCTCTTAGCGTTCTGAAGCAGTTCCCACGCAATTTTAATTTCCTCTGCTTCCGCGCTCTCTGAAATCGCTTTACTGATCTCAGATTTCTTCATCTTTTGCTCCACCTCCACACCCAATTCTTCACATAAACAGAGTAAATCTGTTCTCAGTAACCTCATCAGATCCATGATCGCTGCTCTTTAGCTTTGGCTTTGCAATAAAACTTGTCGCGAGGTTGTACACAAACCTAGCGCACGAGTCAAACACTAAGGATTCCCAGCAGTTCAAAATTAATTACCCATAATCTGAAGCCTGGCGAATCTCAAAGCAAAGTCCAAACGCTCACCCGCAGATGTAGCACGATGTCGCATGGTCCGATCCCAACCGCTGCCAACCAGTTGTTCGAGGCGGGGCTTAGGCCGCACGTCCGGGAGCTTCCTGGCTCGTGACGACGACCATTCCCCGAAGTGAAGAACCCAGGGGTCCAGTGGAGGTGGGAGAATTGGTAACGTAACGAACGGTTTAATTACATGGTAGCGATACAGTCGTCAAATCCAAGAGAACAAATGGAGCTCTCACGCCCCGCCTTATATAGGGGTCCGTTTTCTCCCTCTCCCTCCGCCAGGGCAGCAGGTGCGACAGCCACGTGCTTGGCAGCTGGGTCCGTCGCGTCGCAGTCAGAAATGAGTCATAGCCAAGGTTCTCCGCAGTTAGGCCAGGCCTCTCTCCCCTTCCGGAGCGCACGAACCCACACGCACACACACACACGTCCCGTTGACGTCACGGACGCGTTGAGACACGTTTTGGGCAGCCTTCGACAGGTGGGCGTCAGTCCTGAACACGTCGGGACTCGTTTTGGGACTCGTCTCCGCAGCGTTGAAACTCGGAAGAAGGTTGCCGAAGGTTCCATTCTTAACAGTACCCAAGCCGATCCTGCTGCTAAACGCAGCGTGGTGGAAACTTCCCGCACTTGGAGTGCTCTTCGGCGACAGTCTTCGTAGACTCTGTCGTCGATTAGGAAAAGGGTCGAACCGGTGTCCATTAGTGCGCAGTAAATGTTACCACCGATCTCGACACGTCCGTACGGCCCCTTCTCAGATGTCAAACCCTGAGTCCGACATGCCGACGGGGCAAACACCAACCTGTCGCTGACCGCAACTCCAGCCCCGTTGGCAGACTGATGAGGGGCCTCGGCAGCGGCCGGCAACCGCGAGTCGGGAAGTCCAATTAGTGGCGCCGGCCTCTCCCGTTTCCCTGAGACCCATGGGGGAGAGCTGCCGTCCATGTGCAGTGACGCTTGATATGCCCAAGCTGATGGCATTTATAGCACCTGACCTGTCCCCTGCCACTGTGTGCTGAGCGTCTGCCGCTACCATCACGCGATGCAGTGTCGCGCCGAGGGTCATTGTAGTTCCCGCGACCCTCGTAATGATTCGCGACTCCGCGGTGGTCGGCTGCGCCGCCTCCCCTACGGGGATGCATGCGCCCTGGAAGAGCCCGCGTTGGCTGCTCTGCGCCTCTGTTCAAAAGCGAAGGGATCTAAGGCGCGGGGCACAGCAGTTTCGCCACTCCTATGTCCTGTAACGGCCACGTACGGCGAACGTGAGTCGTCGCAAGCTCCCGCCGCAACCCGGCTCCAGAGATTCCTCTGCGCGTGGAGGGGGGCGATACGTCAACTCGGCGAGCAAGCTCGCCTGAACGGTGCGCGCCTCTCTGGCAAGTGCTTCCAGATCAGCGAAATCACGTCCGCGCAAGTAGGGTTTAAATCTAGGGTGACACTGGCGGATCGCCCTAGCTACCTTCTCCGCGTCTGACGCTGTAGGTTCGGCTCTAGAGTAGAGCTCCTGGAGAGCGCGGATGTATTCTACGAGGCTCTCGTCCGGATGTTGAGTACGGCTGGCTAGCTCATCTCTGATCCGCATCTCATAGTCGGGAGGCAGAAATTCCTCTGTGAATCGTGCCCGGAAATCTGCCATCGAAAGGAACGGCCTCTGCATTCGTCTCCAACGCGCTGCGTCACCCGTCAACGCGATTGGGACGATCTGTATCAGGGCCGTTTCATCCGACGCGCCCAACGCGGCAATGTACGCGTCTAGGTCCTGCAGAAAATCGTGGACCGATGCTGCGTCGGAGTAGCCCGAATAGGTCGGCGTCGGCACGCTCAACCGCGGGCGAGGCACGGCCGTTGGCGCGGGATTCGCCACCCCTGGGGCCAAACCCATCTGTCTATAAAACGTCGCGAACATCGCCGTCATGGCGTGCATTAGTTCGCTAACGTCTCCCGTGTTCATCGCTGGAATTGGGGGCTCTAGCGCTGACACAACGCTCGCTTGCCCACTCGTGCCTTCTCCCGCGTCCGAGTCAATATCCGCCACTGACTGGGTTGTGGCCTCGGGATGGGCGGCCTTATTCCGTAACCTGGACATAGCGGCAGAACGTTAAACACTGGTGTCCAGCGGAGTAACAAAAAATCGAAAGGAAAACAAAGGAAACCTAAATCTAGAAATCGCGATTCGTGGGACTCCCTGGGAGCGAACAGAAACAACGGCAGACTGATCGGGCCCCACGTTGGGCGCCAGTTATGTGGGTCGCCTATCAATATCGCCCGATCAGGCCGAGTTCTACCCGCTCCGAGGAAATCACACAAGGAGCGCTATCATAGAGAAACACTTTATGAATACTCATTTTGTGTGAGTCGGCCGGGTGCTGCGGAGGGCCAAGGCTGCCTTGTGGTCCGGGTCTTCCCTGGGCTCGCCCAGCACCGTCTCTTCCGTTCGTCACGGCATCTCGAACTCCCTGTCGCGCACACCACGAGCCTCCCCCTTCTTCGTCTTCGCCGCTCTCGGCGCCGTCCCTCCGCGTGCCGTGCGGCTCACTCTCCCCCACAATACATAAATTGTACAAAGAACCGGTTACACATGTCGCACACTCTACACTCAAGATGTTGGGTCGCATTATTTTCCAAAGTAGTTATGTTTCATTGACACCGATTCCAGTTAACTAAAACTTAACTTTTCCTCATAAAAAAGAGTTTTGTAATTATATAAGCTAGATGTTTTGAATATAACCTAATTGATGTCAGGTGAACGACTGAGGCTTTGTACAACTTCTTTCCATTCATCATATCCTTCATAATTTTCGAGCATGCTTTGGTCTACGAATATGGCTATGTTTTTGAAGTTTACCCAAGAAGGTTTGGCCACACCACCATCCGTATCCACTTTTCGAGTTTTCCATAGGCTATATAAACCTAACACGACGAGTGTGTCAAGAACTGAATCCGGTTGGCTTCTAAAATGCAAGTAACGAAGAATGCACTCTTCAACTTCAAAGTCCTTTTTCAGTGTCCTCTTGAAAACGTCCCAGAAAAATACAGCATCAACGCACAGTACAAAAGCATGAGTGAACGTCTCAGTTGTCTTGCGCAGTCTACAGTCCGTGCTCCAAAATACGTCAAACCCACGGGATTCGCGCCATTCCTTCACAGGTATCGTTCGAGAATGGAACCGGAAAAAGGACGCCTTGCACTTAGGTGGTATTGGCATACGTTTAACCCGTTTCAGAACATCCTGCTTACAATTGTGAGGAGCCGCAAACGCACTTCACTGATGCAATGGTTCGGGAAACAAAGAGTTGATGAGAGATATAACTAAGTTCTTTTTGGAGCTTGACTCTAAATAGGCACTGGAGAACCGTGCACTCAAGAAATCGATAGTAGAGAGCTTTATTAGATCGTTTCTCACTCTGATAACGATACCCGATACTGCGCCGGAGCCATTACGCATGCGCTAGAGTATCGGGTGTTTCGGGCGCAGGTATCGGGAATATCGGGAAATATCGCGCGCACTCCCGTGCCTCGCGAAAGTTGACGAGATCCGGCAAGAGTTAAGCGATCATGCATCCGCTCTATTCGAGCCTCTTTCTGCCCAAGCGGGTCGAAAACGGTTCACAATCATCGAGGATATACTCCTTTTAAGAGAAGTGCTTGCGGTGAATCCCTTTGTGAATTCTTCGCGGTGGGACACAGTGGCGGCCAACCTGAATGAAGCACTGGGGAGAAACTTCAGTGTTCGCGAAGTGAGAGACCGCTGCCATCTGCTCCTCGGTCTGTTCAAGCGAGACGACCGCACAAACTTGAGAAAGTAAGTAGTTTTTGAGCCCCGTTTGAAAGTTCAGAAGCGTTTTAGCTAGGGTGCCTTCGTGTGCGCTTTGTTTGGCGTGATGACATCTGGCCATTTTGTTTCGAACGCTTATTTTTATTTTTTGTTCTGAAGCGCGTGAAAGAGCGTGTCCCTGCACGCGCTCGTGGTGCTGACTGTGCTACGGCGACATTTTGTTTCCTGCGATTTCTTTGTATTTTCCCTGTGAGCGCGTGCTGTCGGCATCGGGTACTACAAACGATGGCATCACCCTAAACCGAAGGACATTAGGTTTAGCATACTGCCATACCCTGTCCAACAGCTGGACCAACTGCGAGCTAGCGCGAGCTTGTTGTTTGGAAACCTTCATTGAATGGCCAGGTCTAATAAAATAAAGAGTTAGTCAATTGTCAACCTACACGTTAAGAAAAATTTAAAAAAGTTGTTTATATGATGCTGTGTGCATTGTTTCCTTTGTTGTATTTTTCCGGCAACCAGGCAGAAGCGGTATAGGGAGCACCTTGGATCGCTGGAGAAGAGAGCAGAAGAGGACCGCAGAATAAAAAAAACTAGAGTTCGCTCTTGAAGAGAGGCGTCTCGCCATGGAAGAGCGCCAGAGAGAGAGGCGCCTGGCCTTTGAAGAGCGCCAGGTGACCTTAAGCGAGGATCGTTTAGCGTTTGAAAAAGAAAAGTTTTATGTGCTGCAGGAGGCTGCAGCAGAGGAGAGGAGACATCGTCTCCAACTGCAAGAACATTACGTTCAGGTAGTGAATGGTCAAATTAAAAAGCAAAGTTAAGTGTGAGCAAGTGGTATGGCATCCTAATACGCACTACAATAAATCTTTCATTTTATTAAACAATGTAGTTCGGAGAAAACGGCAGAGGTAGGCCCGTTTGACTTACTATACAAAGAACTATTTTGAGTGTAATATTGAACAGATAGCAAATGCTATGTTGGCAATGACAGGCAAAGCAATAACATGAGACAGTCAGGGTGTCTAGCAAATTAATCTTGGAATTCCCTGACTTTTCCAGGTTTTCCCTGACAATTAAAGCTGAAATTCCCTGACCACTGTAGAGGTGGTTAAATATGTAAAACCATTACAACACAAGGCATTGAGCACAGTGAGGATCGTTTTGCACGGGCTTAATCTAACTTGCATATTCCGAAATATTCGGGTTCGTCCAGTCTGGAATAAACGAGCGCTTTCTTGCCGCCAACATCGTCAGTGAAGAGCTAGGCCACTTCCGGAAACACGATGAAAACATGACGCTCAAACACACACGTCAATAACCGAATGGCAACATGGCCGCCAGATGCACTTTCGGATACTTTCGGCTTGGATTGGAATGGCGTCTATACGGCTTTCCACTTTGTTACTAAACCTAGTAGCTCTAATTTGATCTAGCCTAGTGTCGCGCTCTCAATCCAATCCAATCTCAGGTGTGGACTGGATTTGTCGGCTCTTCCCTTTGCATCTGGCAGCACGCTCTACATCGAATGAGCTGAGTTCGCGCTCCGCTCTAAGCAGCGCCAAGTCCACAAGTCTTCGCTCAAAGCACTCGATGGCATTTCCGGCTCATTTTCTCTGACTGGGCTCGCTTTTTGACAATATCCCTGATTTTTCCCGGTAATTAAAACTTCCTTGACGATTCCCGGTTTCCCCGGTCACTAGACACCCTGGACAATAGACAGTGCAAAAAGCTTCCTGCCCGGAGATGGCGACGTTCTGGGCCGTCCTTATTGTATCGGGGACTCGCAGCGCGCTACACAGCTCCGTTAAGTCCATCTGCTCAAAACGAAACTGCTGGCGGAAAGCTTCACTATCTATGTTGAGCACATCCAAGTAGCCTCGCCCGGACCTAAACCTCCGCGGAACGGGGTACTCCATATCCAGAAAGGAGAGTTCTTCGATTTCGTCCGACCTCTAAAACGCTAAGGCCAAGGGATCCTCGAAAACGCACGTCGCCATGGCTCAAGTTGGTCACTCGCTCGACTCGCTCACGCCCGTGCCACCCGTGCTTCCTATGGCTTCCCGTGACAAGCCACCGGGGGAGACTAGATTGGCTTGTCTCTCCTTGGCTAGATGTAGCTTGCTGCTGCATTTCTGTAATTTCTGCAACTTATAAAAGTTAATTGATGTTTTTTTTAATTGCATTAAATGTAAGAACAGTTATTCTTCATTAAATGAAACATTTCTTTTAATTCGTTATTTTTCATTATGGAAAGTGAAAATCGTTTCCACTAGGGAGCGCCCCAGCGCCTCAAGCGACCGTATCGGATGTATCGTCTTCAAAATGGTCTACTAAATGCGCATTCCTGTTCTATGTATCGGTATCGTATGGTTATCGTTATAGGAACGATCTACTAAAACTCTCTAGT
The DNA here is from genome assembly GCA_013358835.2 of Ixodes persulcatus. Taxonomy (NCBI): domain Eukaryota; kingdom Metazoa; phylum Arthropoda; class Arachnida; order Ixodida; family Ixodidae; genus Ixodes; species Ixodes persulcatus. The sequence continues at coordinate 280,269 of JABSTQ010009985.1, forward strand.
GTCAGCAACTTCTTTATAGAAACCACATAAGGTGATTGTATCGCCTAAAAACTTTTGGTCTTCTGTGGATGCTGTGTACCTCGCCAAGAAAAACTATTTGCATCTTTCTAGAAACGGGTGCTGTAAGGTTCTAAAAAATTTCCATCTCGCGATAAGTTGCCTCACAAAGATATGGCCAAGGCCGAGGCCGCCATCTTCAGTTCGTCGGAAAGGGTTAGATATCCTCATTGGCTCATACGACGAATTCCAAATAAATGTCGCAAAACTTCTGTTGAATTCATTAACGGTAACTCTGGAACAATGTATGACTTGGAGCTGATACGTAAGCGTAGACAAGAGGAAAATATTACAGACAGCGGCTTTCCCAAATATAGAAATGTGCCTTAGATTCCACATGTGAGCAGCTGACTTAACATTAGTTCTGACAGAGTCCCACATGGACCTGGGATTGTCCATAGTGCTCAGTGGAACGCTTAAGAGTTGCGGTTTGTTCGTTGACCATTGGATGTCCTCGTACATAGTTGGCATTGTTCCCCACGACCCGCAACAAGATCCACAGCTTTTCTCCTTATTCACGGAGGCACCGGATACAGAGCAGTAGTCTGCAACACGTGACATTGCTGTAGCGATGCTTCGCTTGTCGGTGCAAATGAGGACCAAGTCGTCAGCATACGCCAGGAGCTTTACTTCACAGGCATGAAGACGAAAACCTTGTACGTTAGTATCAATGATGATATCCCTGCAAAGAGGTTCTAAGTAAACATTGAATAGTAACGGTGACATTGGGCAGCCTTGGCGTACCGATCGTTGAACCATGATGGATGTAGAAAGAGATCCGTTGATGAGTAGCTTCGTTGATATGTCCTTGTAACATAACTTGATGCCGTTTTCAAGGATGTCGCCGATGTTTACGTGCTTTAAAAGGGCAAATAGGAAAGAATGGTCCACCCAATCGAAAGCTTTCGCAAGGTCCAGTTGCAATATAGCAGCTGATTCATGCGTACGTTGAGAAATCTCCAATATTGATCGAACGATGTGAAGATTGGTCTGTATATTTCTGCCTTTGATAGAACACGTTTGGTGATCTCCAGCGATTTGACTTATCACAGTCTGGAGTCTAGCCGCTATCATTCGAGCGAGTATCTTATAATCGCTGTTGAGGAGGCTAATTGGTCTATTGCCTTCAACCTGTTGCAACTTCTCAGTGCCTTTTGATTTCGGAATGAGTATTGTGTGAGCCTTACGAAACGACAGTGGCAGTGTACCCGTGACAAAGAATAGGGGCTAGTTTTTCTTTCCATTTCTTGTAAAAACTTGCAGGTAGACCATCCGGTCCAGGAGCTTTACGGCTTTTCATTTCGGTGATATTTTGTGTAATTTTGAGTACATCGAAAGGGGCGTTCAATTTTTCTGTCGTTTCTTTTTGTAATGATTGCAATCTTGTTATTGTTTCACGCAGTCGGGGAGCAGGGGCATTGGTGCTCGATGCATATATGTCAGTGTAGTGAGACGCAAACGCCTGCTCAATATCGTTGTCGGCTGTCAATTCTTGGCCATTTTTCCGTATTAGTGGCACCAACTTGTTCTTCACGCATTCACGTTCAGCATAAAGATGTCTTTTTGTAGGCTTTTCTCCCTCAATTAGCTGTAGGGTGCGCGTCCTCACAGCAGCTCCCTCATAACGTTTCTTGTCGTGTTCTTCGATTTGTGCCTTTATATTTTTTATTTCTTTCTTATGCAGCCCCGGTTTTTGGCTTTCGAGATTGTATAGGTATAAGAGGTCTTTGTTTAGGCGTTTCTCTTATATTTTTTCGTAATACATCTTGATTGAATATGTCTCGATCGCAAGTTCTCGTATTTTTATCTTAAACAGTTCCCACTTCTGGCACCACCCAGTTTTAGCTTGTCCAAGGAAAACTCGTTCTAACCATTCGTTTTATACGAGTTTCGCGTAGTGCGTATAGCCATTTTCGGCCGAAAAAACCAAAACATCAATGTTTCAGGTCAAAATACATGCCATGAGACAACTTACCTTTATAAAACAATTTATTTTATGTTAGATGAAAAATAAAGCTCAGTCTGAGGAAAGTTATTTCACTAGACTAGTACACTTTTCTCTCAAGTGTGTCACGCATTTTGAAAGGAATTAGTGAATTTTGCCTAGAGCTGCCTTTTAACGGCGTTGCGGACAACCTGGTCTTCGATAACGCGAAGGCATTTGAACACCTCATCACTGAAAAAGTTCTGCTCACAGTGAACCTTCAGTTTCTATAAGAATACGGGTGCGTCTTTACTTGAAGCTTCCGGCGTGCTTTCTTCGTCGTCGTCGTGCGACTCATCTTCGAGTGGACTCGCCCCAGAACCTCTCACCGCTGCAACAATAGCTGCATCGGTGGTTGCTTGCTCACGTATAACAGGGTCATCGTCATCCTCATCTACATAGTTGTGAAACGTGTCGTTTGCAGGGACAAAGTGGTTTTCCACAAGGTCGGATCACACGTCGTCCGCGCCGATCGGTGTTCTCCGAATTCCCGGCATCGCGCACAAACCCTGCGTTGCGAAAACACTTCTGGATGGTTGTGGCTTTTGCTTGCCACCACCACGCGGTGATCATGTCGATGGCGCCCCTCAAGTTCACCTTGATGGGTTCCTCTCGATGCAATTTTAAGACGACTCTTTCGCAGATGTGCTTCTTGTAGAGCGCCTTGACTGTAGTGATTACAACCTTATCGAGTGGCTGGCTTTTAGCAGTGGTGTTTGCCGGCAGGAACTTCAAACTGACTGCGCTTAATTGTGGCACATTGTGGGCGCTGCAGTTGTCCAGGATAAGAACGACGCGTCGTTTGATCCTGGCGAGGTGAATGCGAAACCAGGGGTGCTATGTTGCGCTTTTTGGACTCCCGGGAAACTTGGAAGAGGGAAGTGACGTCAACGACTAGAGAAACGCAGATTGGATGTTGACAGAAGAAAACAAAATCAACATCCAATCTGCATTTGCTCCGTTGTTGACGTCACTTCCCTCTCCCTAGTCTCCTGGGAGTCTAAAAAGCGCAACATAGCCCCCCAGGCGTGGTTTCGCATTCATCTCGAGACGGTGCTTTCCGCGTACACGGACAAAGACATCTATAATGCCGATGAAGCTGGTCTGTGCTACAACATGCTTCCCGATTGCACTCTCGCGATGAGAGGGGAACCCTGTTCCGGCCGCAAAGTCTCAAAGGAACATGTCACGGTTTTGTTTTGTGCAAACATGGACGGCTCCGACAACCGGCACTTGTTTATCATCGGGACATCAAAACCAGCCCGTAGCTTCAAGAAGCAAGAATGTCTGCCTGTGGTGTACACAGCAAATGGAAAGGCCTGGATGTCCCAACAGTTCTTTGCTAGTTGGTAACTAGCGAATAAGACGTAGAGCTAGTTGGTAACCATGTGTGGGACTCCAAAGGTTTGCCTCCATGCTCCGCCGCTTGCGGCAGCCAGAGTGCTTGGAAAATAGAGTGTCTCAATTGCGCCAGCCAGCAACATTGTGGCACTCTATTGGAAAAATGGCGGACCTTTGCCTCTAGAGTTAGTATATATAACTTCTCCTTCGAGGCACCATAGCTGTGGGTTGTTTGAAATTCCCGCGCGAGGTCATGTGGCTGTGACGTCATAACCCTATCGACTAATGAGAATTTTCGCGTCACGCCACCGACGTCGGCTTTTCTGCGACACTTAGGCCACCAGCACACCCCGCCTCGCTGCGCCCTGCCGGCGGCCCAAGTTCGCCCTAGTCCCGCTGCACCTCAATTGCTAGGTGTGACGTCACGCCATCACTCTCTAGAACCAGCCAGTCCTGTGCAGCCGCCGTCCTTCATGGACACACTAAGTGACCTGATTTGCTTGTACAAGGGGGAAGAGGGCGAGAATGTTTACCCCGTAGAAAAGTGCTCATAGGCTGCATTTACCATGCATTGTTATAGACCCTTTCTTCAAGGGCGCCGCCATCTTGAATTGTCGTCACTTCCAGTATGGGCGAAAACATTGTTTTGCCGTCGCCACGCCAATAGACCTTTTCCGCTTACTCACGCCCCCGACCGCCAAGTAGGCATATTCGGTATGGGCGACGAAAAAATATCAGAACGTTTCAACCTGCACATAGTCAAAAAATAGAGGGGAGGCAAAACGAGAATGTGTGACGGTTACGTTTATGTCCTAAATGCCTTCTATTGGCGTGGCGACGGCAAAACAATGTTTTCGCCCCTACTGGAAGTGACGACAATTCAAGATGGCGGCGCCCTTGCGAAAAAGGTCAATGCATTTAGGAGAAAAGCGTAACCGTCACCCGTTCTCGTTTTCTCTCCCCTCTATTTTTTTACTACTTGCAGGTTGAAACGTTCTAATATTTTTTCGTCGCCCATACCGGATATGCCTACTTGGTGGTCGGGGGCAAAAGTAAGCGGAGAGAGAGAGAGAGAGAGAAAACTTTATTGACTGAGGAAATGGGTCAAGGGGAGTAGAGGTCATGGTGGTGGAAAAGGTCTATATGTAACCGCTGCGCAAAATGTCACAGCATTTCTTCAAGAATCAGCGTAGGGGCAGCAGCGATTTTTTTGTTTCTCTTTAACAAATCATTTAGTTTTTGAAATCTACCTGCATATTTATGCTCTTTTACAAATTACTGGCACAATGAAGAGACGTAAACAAGGACTTAAAGGGGTACGGAAATGAAATGTTCTGCAGTTATTTCTTTGTTTAGATGTGATTCATGTTGTGCCAGCAGCCCAGAAACACTAGCCTAGAGTAGTGTTTCTGGGATGCAGGCAGAGAAGTTAAGAAAACTAGTTTTAAAACGTTGGAATGCTGCGACGTCATGAGTTCTTAAAGGGATACTACAACGAAATTTGGGCGCTAATTTCTTGGTCTATTTGTGTTCAATGGAGCATTATCACATCAGACACGCCAATCTCTCGTTGAAAAAGACACGAAAGGGAATTTTAAAACGAATTCAACGATTAGCAAGGAGCACCTGGTGGATGTCGCTAATGCCTCGTTTGTAATGCCCGTCTAGGAACCTTGACAGATAGTGACGATAGCTGTCTCACCTCAGGCCACGATGAGAAAAGGGCTGAAGGAGGAACTCCCCTTTCCCCGAGATTTTTTTTTTTTTTTTTTTTTTTGTATTTTTCCCCAGAAGTCGCTATTCTCCCTCTGCAAGATTATAGAAGATTAACCCGTCACTCCAAATTCGTACAAAGACAGCTTTAAGGAGGGTGCCGACCTGTTCCCAGCGGAGCGGCGGAAGCTTTCAGCGGATGCTACGAGCCATCGGGGCCTATCCAAGGCCGTGTGAATGTCACGTGACCTTGGAGACGGGGCAGAGCGACGCGCGGAAAGCGTGTCACGGGCTACGTCCACAGAGTGGGATTGGCTGGGATAGCTCGCAGCGTCCGCTGCGTCCGGACGTAAGGTCCCGAGACAAACTACGTCACGATTGCTGCGGATGTGACGTGGTCTCCACTGGCTGCTCGCCGAGCATTTGCCAGAATGGGCCGTTTATAGTTAAAAATGCAGCCATAAGGCTCAAAATAGAAACGTGCTATTGCCACTTACGGATATTGTGGATTATATTGAACCTACTTCTGGACACGACGGGTATATTTCAAATTTCGTTGAAGATATAAGAAGCAGCGCCAGTCCGCGGCAGCACGGCTCGCTCGTGGAGTTACAATTATACTTCGTTTCAGCTTCGGTCCGAGCGCGGCCGATGTTATGAGCCGAAGGGCCAATCAAACAGCGAAAGAGGCACAACGTCATGGCGTGCTCTCTGCAGTTGATAGGACCAGCCGGTATTCGCCGTCTCTCTGTGCGTGCTCCTCCGCCGGATAGTCCTATTAAGCGCAGATAGCACGCCATGACGCTGCGCTTTTTGTGCTGTTTGATTGGCCTGTCGGCTCATAACATCGGCCGCGCTCGAACCGAAGCTGAAATGAAGTATAGTCCTGAATGGGACTTGGTGGAGAACGCCAAGGCGTTTACTATATTCCGTTCCCCCATAAGCTGAGAGTGCAGCCAAAGCTACAAGCGCCAGCTAGCCCGCGCTCCTGGCTTTGCGAGATGCATTTCTAGCACGAGCGCTCGTTCTACGGAACAAAAGCAGCGACCTCGAGCTCTCGCCCTCAAATATTACTATACTTCGTCTCACCTTAGCACGGACTATTGTTAGCCGCGCGTGCTAAAAGCGCGAGCTATAGTTGCTTTGAACGAAGCCTCGGCGGCTGCACGAGCGCTCGTGCAGCGAGTGCACCAGTCAAGGCAGTCAAGGTTAGCCGCTCGCGCTAGCACAGCATTCGCGGTTAGTCCATGCTAAGGTGAGAAGAAGTATAGTAAGCGAGATTGTCAGGCATTCACACCACTAATGGGGTATCCACACGCATAGAGTTATTACAATACACGCTAGAGGCTCAGCTGGCGCTAGTGTCTACGGGACTTCCGGTTGCAAATTGAAGCAGACAGCATGCAGTCTACTTTTCCTGTCTTCCTCTGTATTCCTATGGGAAAAAGCGCGTGAATTTGGTCTCTTCGCCGGAAAATAACATGAATAACTTTTGTTATTTCGGTTGTACCAGATAGTATGTACCTTTATTAATATTGTGGAAGTGTAATTGCTTGAGTTGCAGCATTTTTTCTTTACCACTGAACGATGTTAAACTTCGCTATATTTCAGGCCCAAACCTCTGTTCCATGGCAGGTATATAGAAACGAGCGACGATTCTAAGCAAAATAACGATCGAAAGGAATGTAGAGTGTGTTCAAAGTTCGCCAGCATTCCGCCGGTGCTTATATAGTGCTAATATGCCCGTTCTGTCACTATATGAAAATGACCCCGTCGTGCATCTTTACGAGTGGTTAAAAAAAAAAAAAAAAAACGTTCGAAACGTAAAGGATAAAGTACGTGAACTACTAAAGGTGTGTTTTCTTATTATTTCCTTTGTCGGGCAGTTTTTATCGGGCACCTGTTCCCTGGCTTCTCCCTGTTTGCAAAGATTTGGAGCGTGCGGGTGATGATTTGAACCCAGAACAATTAAGCATCTTCGCACATATTCATGAGCAGAAAGAATAAAGCAGTATTTATTTATTGCAAATCGGACTATATTACGTGACTTTCAATTTATTTTGATCGTCTGCAAGCACAAGGAGTTACTTAT